>CASHTH010002677.1:0-113000 GCA_030341885.1 Geodia barretti | reverse complement strand
TCACGCTAATATTTAGCGATGTAGTTGAGCCAATGTTACCTCTGACACTTGCAGTAGTAGTGGCAGGTGTAACCACAGTACTAGTAGAAAGCGCAGTCCCTTGGGCGGTAATGATGGTAGTTTGGGGGTGAGTACTTGGGTTGGTAATGACAGTGCTGTTAATCTGGATATTAGTTGGAGCTGTATAAAAAGTACGAGGTGCACGGATAAAATGCCAAGTATAAACAATGGAAAAAAAGCAGAAGAGAAAGTAACTCGCATTAATAACAGGTCCTGCTTGAAGTAAACGATCAGTGCTTAGTCTGGCAACTAAGGTATCATAAAGTCTTATCTTTGGTTACACTGCTGGTGGTGACAAAACTAAATTGCTGTGAAGGTTAAGCATACTGGCTCCTTATTACTGTCATACCTTCAACAAATATAGTGATGTCACTGAAGCTGGAGTAACTGGATACTGTAGCAGTGCAGCGGTAGATGATAGTGTTGACTGTGTCATTCTCAGAGGTGGTCAGAACACTCTGATAGTAGCCTCTCTCAGTGGAGGTATTTTGACTAGAATTGGATGGAGCATCCAGGAAGAAAGTGTATGCTTGATCTTTAGTAAATTCTCTTGTCTCTAGTATGGTTTCATTTTCTGGTTCAGACGAAATTCATTGTCCCAAATAGAGGAGAGATGGTAAGACGACTCCATTCTATTGTCATATTCGGAAGTTCCCCATCAACCTCAGCTCTGGCAGTACAGTTGACTGAGAACTGATTGTTTGGTGAGGTAGTGAGTGATTCAGGTGAGGTCTCTACTACCAGTAGTGGATCTAATGAGAGAGTGACATAAGGACATGATGGCTGGAAGGAGAGGTAAGTGACTCACTAGCAATGACAGTGATAGGTCCAACCAGAGGACTGGGTAGGTGAGGTGACAGAGCCACTATGGAGATGTAGTAGGTGACTCCTCTCTGAAGACCATCCAGTGAGTGTGTGTCTGTCTCTCCTCCAGACACCCTGTCACTGATGACTGGTCCTCCCTTAGGCTGGTAGTAGATGACATAGCCAGTGACAGGATCACCTGGTGACTCCCAAGACACAGTGATATTGACGTGTGTACTGTTGGACTCAGAGATGACTGCAGTAACATTGCTAGGGCTCTCCTGCAACTGTGTTAAGAAGTAGCTATAATACATAGCAGAATGGGATTAGAGTCTTTTTACCAGATATATTCATAGATTCATTAACTTGGGTAACAGATACATTCTGTCCAAGGTAATCTCCAAAATTGGCTCGGACTGTCATCAGCACATGTTTCAAGCGAAGCAGATTTTTCACACTCTTCTTGTTCCTCATCATCTGGTAAGGTCTCATCTGAAAGTGTTTCGAGAGAACTGGAACCACGTGCCCTTGAGAGTCCTGGAAGACTTTCCCCAGCCTCCAAGTCTTCATCATCACTGTCGTCTTCGTCTTTTTCATCTTCCTCCGGTATGTCTTCCAGAGTTGGGGAATGTAGGTTGATTTTTTGCGACACATTGCTCACAGTCTCCCTCTCTATCCTGCTACAAGTAGTGCCGTGCTGCTGTGTACTCAGCTGTGCTGAGGGTGGTACCCATACTAAACCACCGGTGCTAATGTCCCAGTAGTCATAGAGCTCGTCCGCATCGCTCATTAGGGGGCAGATGTACGGTTCGTCATCATCATCATTCTCGTACTCCTCAATCTCGTTTGAAAGAACCGTGACGAGCTTGCTAACCTCCTCCGAGAGGGTGCCATTGTCCCTCCCATTATGCCTGGACTCTAGGTTAAGAAGTCGGGTAAATTTCTCAAGATTCTCAACCAAGAAATGTTCAACGCTTTCCTTCATCATCTCGAGCTCCACAATAGCATCGATGCTAACGTTGTCCCAGTCAGATGGCTTTGGGCAAGAGTCGTAGTTTGCGTCACTCTGAGATGCCACTTGGTCGTCACTTGTGGTTTCAGTAACCCCAGGGCTATCATTACTCTGTGAGTGCCCCAACTCGCTCTCTACAGGAGCAGCAGCTTCTCCTTCACTAGAACTGCTCTCATTTTCATCATCTTCATCATCCTCATACTCTGCCTCCTACAAATTAAATCACTTTTAATACAGAAGGTTGTTAGTTTAAGCAATATCCGACCTTTTCATTGTGGGTGTGAGTTTCATTCAGAGAACTCTGGAATTCATTCTTCTTCCGCTGCAGTAGCAAAGGTAACATTTACTTCAAGGTATTATACATGAAGGCAAGGAAAAAACAAACCTCAATCATTGTCTCATCATCTTCAAGCTTGAAGTCTTGATTGGCTTCATCTGTTACCACTTTAGGCTATGGCATCAGAAAAAATAAACTTGATATCCAAATTTGGGTAACTCTTTTTAATTTCTTACCTCTTTCTGCAATCTCCTGTTTTGTAGCTCAGCCACTATGTCACACTCAGTATGGAGAAGCTCAGCAGCTAGCACAGCCCTGTACGACATAAGTGGTCTTTGGTCATGGATGTTTACTGTGACACTATTGAGGCTTACAAAAATCTCAACCAACATTATTATATTATTATGTATCTGGCCGAACAATGATTTAAATGCATGGTATTCTTGTTGCTTCAGGATCAGCTTTTCTGTTTCCTTACTTGTTTTGATAGGGCGTTTGTAATCTGAATATCGCATGTATAATATAGCTTTGCCCAAACTTTCCCTTCGTTCAAAAACCAATGTACATATGGGAGTATGCCTCGAATAGATGAGAGAGTGAAAAAGCTGGGCTCTCTGTGTGTGAGCACATGCACAGCCCTATTATACTGTTTTCAGACTTATGTGTAAGAGTCAGTGTTACGAGCTATAGTTCCTCCAAACACTAACGGTTCACTAGATGTAAATACGTTTGTGTGTATCTGCTTCAGCATGGCCATGCCAAGTTTGTTGTTTGAGTGTACAGTATGATACACAACATGGGTAGAAAGTAATTTTTCAAAGAGAGAGAGAGGAAGTGAAAGGAATAAATGGCCTCATTCCCAGGCTCTCCCTCTCCGCACGGTTCAAAGGTCATATGTTAACATTTGTGTGGAGGGATAGCCTGGGAACGAGGCAACAAAAGGATATTTACCAGAAAATTCTCAAGGGCGAAAACCTTCGTTTTGCTACCAAATGCAAATTTAGCGGATTTGGACTCGATTTCCTGCCTACACGAGAATTTTGTGGATAACCACAAAATCTTCAGTTTTTTCTCAGGCTACTGTGTTGTTTCTCATAAGAATGTTTACTTCTTGTCAGACAAAATGTTCTCCTCATCCCCAAGAGCGCATTTTCTAGTATGGTACTTGGGCATGCGCAATATGCATTTTGATATGCAGCCCTCCCTCTACCTATTTTCTCCATCCATTAAAAGCTCTTCCCACCCCCTCCCAAATACTTTCTTGGTGATCTTACCTTCTTTCTTCAACCAGACGCTCAATAATAGCAGCAGACTCGGCGCTAACCCGTCTCTCTTGGTCCATCAGTTGCTGCTTTACCACTACCTTGCTAGTGGTGCTGACCGCCCTCACTCCACACCCTTGGCCAATCTTCAAAAGAGCGGTAATTCAAGTATACTGCACTAAAAGAGTGACCGATTTACCTCCAGACTAGGGTTTGTGGCTCCAGTTCTGACCGGTGGATGGAGGACCTCGCTCCCTCCACGATTCCCCCAGTCGGTCGAAGCATTCGCAATCTCACATCTGTATCTGTCCGACTCAACACTGGAAGTCACCGGGAGAGTTGTGCCGTGTCTGCTCTTCACGTACCGACGGCCTGGTCGACGATTTGGTAGATGGTCTGGAGGTTTGCCGAGCGGCGGACGGGGGATAAACTCTCTCACTGTTGCCATTTCGACTCTAAGGAATAACGCTTAGGTGAAAGGCAAAAAAATGATTGCTTTGAAATGCTCCGTTAGTCGCAGAAAAACTGTGATAATGCAGAGCAGTCTTGTCGCACTGTGGAAGAACGCGAAAAGACAGAAGACGCGGTTGCGCCCAGCAATTTAGCGTCGCTTTTACGCATGCGCAATCAGTTACACCACGCGCATGCGTACTTGGTTGCTTGGATACATAACAATCAAAATGGCTAACGCTTGGTCCCTTTTCTCGCAGTGCCTGCCCCTCTCTCTGGCTCCGGGAGAGTATGCTTGGCGATGAAGCTGATTTAGAGGCGTGGTATAATATAAGCCTACCGAGACTACTGCATTGTCTAAAGACTAAGCTTACGGTGGAAGAATTCACGAGGATCGTTTGGTGGTTTAGCTAAGTCCTCCCACGGAGGTGCGCCCGCACCGAAGGTAACAAGCTTAGCTACCTATATACTCGCCTTCAACTTTCCCAGTTATATCTCGTTAGCCAGTCTAGAGCCACGACGGGGACTTTCGTCCTGCTGTTAGCTAAAGGTGAATATTAGGAAAAAGTTTCTTGATTGCTAAAGCTATTGTAAGTGTCAGTTGCAAACTGCAGAACACCATTTTGGCTGAGCAGATGTTTTTGTATGAGTGCACCACACCAGGTGACGATTACTCAGTCTCTCTCGCGAACAAGAAAACCCAAACCACCTCACTTTCTGGGCGATTGAGTTTGCAGATTAGATGGAGTCTTGTAGATGTTTAGCAAACTCATGGTGGTCAGTTTGCACCACCTCATCTCAATGCGTTTCTACACAATGCTTGCGTAGTTGGCTGCTTTTTAAATAGAAAAACATATGATGTACAAAAATTAGAGAAAATGTCCATGAGGTAAAAAATGCACGCATGCAACATGAAGGCACGATTCAGTAGCTCAGAGCTTGGGCAGTTTTGGCACGGCTGAAAGTTTCTCACTCTGACTCTTCTCATTCGCCTTGAGGGACGATCTCCAAGTGTGCCGGGGAGGGACCTGGGTTTGTAGAGTGGCTCTTGGGAAGTAGTGTTCACCGAGGTCAACCTGCTGGATCCTACAGCAGTATTGTATGCCTCTGAATCTACAATAGGTTGAAGGCTTTTTCCACGTTTGACGGAAGCGTATGAATAGCGTTCGTCCTTCATAGTTGGAGTAATCGGTGAGGAGCGCGACTGAAATCTCTTTCTGCTCATCACCCCCCACTCCGATTCTTCAATCACCTCATGCTTCTTGGAAACATTCTCGTGAGATGGTTGTTGCATTATTGATTGGGTGCTGCCCTTGGGAGACTTGGGTTTTTTGTGGAGTGGCTCCAAGGCCACAAGAGGTTCAGTGGTAGCGTGGACCGAGGTTGAACTGCTGGATTCAGAATCGCTAACAGCTACTGCTTTTGGCTCCATAGTAGCAGGTTGAAGGCTTTTGCCGCGTGTGACGGAAGCATACGAAATACATTCCTCCTTCATGCTGCCTGTAACTGGCGAGGATCGTGAGCGAAAAGTCTTGTTGCTCACCACATCCCAGTCTGATCTGTCTGTCACCTCGTGCTTTCTCTGCTGTGAAGTTTGCTCCATGATTTCTTGATTGTTGGCTCTGAGAGGCCCACTCCTTGTGGCCTTAGGCTTCAGGTTCATCCTGTTCATCTTGGCACGGCGTGGCAGCAGTGGTTCACGTGGTAGCTCCACCGGAATCGTAACAGGCCTTGACTTGGTTTGTCGGAGTTTAAGTTTCTCGTCTGCACTCTGCTTGTAGGGCGGGACTACCGCTTCTTCCAGATCACATCTTCTGAAAGAGGCCAAGGACTTGCGGACCTTAGATAGGAATGTGGGTGTGCGTTCACTCTGGCTGGAAGTCTCCTTCTGCATGTCACTGTTAGTGGTAATGCTGCTTGTCATAGCAGGGGTTTCAGGTGTTGAAGCTACAGTTTTGGTGGGATTGAATCCAGCATCTTCAGCAGCAGTCTCTTCATTCGGTTTTGGTTGAGGTGTCAGTGTGGCTGCATCCTCCACAAGAGAAACACTCTCACCCATACCCTGTTCTGGTGAATGCCGTGTACTGTCAGCCGTTTGGTCGGTAGGCACAGAGTGGCCCTCATCTGCTGTGCTCAGACTTGAAGTCTTGTCGTTCATGTAAGCCTCAAGTGTGGCAGTTTCAGATGCCTTGTCAGCGTCCCTTTCAAGGCGTAGTTCATCACCAGTAGGGGTTGGATCATCGGACTCATTTTCTCCCTCTCCTTGCTCTTGAGATTGCTGTTTTTCAGTTTCATATTGTGAGCTGTATGCTGTGTAGTCGGTAAGCACAGGGTTGCCAGTGTTCTGAGGACTTGAAGTCTTGTTGTTCACTTTAGCCTTGCCAACTGAACAAAGTGTGTTTGATTCAGACGCCTTGTCAGCATCTTCTAGGTTTGGTCCAGTACCAGAGAAAATGGTAGGGGTAGGCTCTTCAGTGGCATTTTCGCCAACTCCCTGTTCAGTTTCGTCCTGCATGTCGTCACCTATTTGGTCGGCAGGCACGGACTCGCCTTCATCTGCTGTGCTACCAGGACTTGAAGAAGTCTTTCTGTTCACGTCCATCTCACCAGCTGTGGGTGTGTCGAGTGTGATAGTTTCAGACGTGTTGTCAGCATCGTTCTCCTGGCTCAGTCCAGCGCCAGCGATAATGGTAGGGACAGAGTCATTTTCTCTCTCCTCCCGTGTGCTGTCAGCTGTTTGGTCTGTATTCACGGAGTGGGCCTCATCTGCTGTGTTCGGAATTGAAGTCTCGGTGTTCATGTCAGCATTGCCAGCTGTGTCAAGTGGGGCAGTTTGAGACGCTTGGTCTTCATCTTTCTCCAGGCTCGGTACAACACTGGAGATAAGGGCAGGACTTTCAGAGGTATCATCTCCCACTCCCTGCTCTAGGGCCTGTGTGCCATCACCGGTTTGGTCGGAAATCATGGAGTGGCCCCCATCTGCCGAGCTCCTAGGAGTTGAAGTCTCAGTACTGATGTCAGCCTCACCAGCTGCGTCAAGTGCTGGAGTGTCAGACACCGTTTCAGCACCCTCTAGGTTCGGTCCAGTACCAGAGAAAATGGTAAGGGTAGGGCCTTCAGCAGCATTTTCGCCAACTCCCTGTTCAGTTTCATCCTGTGTGCCGTCAGGTGTTTGGTCGGAAATCGCAGGGTGACCCCCATCTGCTGTGCTACCATGACTTGACGTCATGCTCTTTCTGCCAGCCTCACCAGCTGTGTCAAGTGTGGCAGTTTCAGACGCCAGGTCTCCATCCTTCTCCAGGCTCGGTCCAGCACCAGAGATAATGGTAGGGGCAGGGACATTTTCTCCCTCACCCTGCTCTAGTGCCTGTGTGCAGTCAGACGTTTGGTCGGTAGGCACGGAGTGGCCCCCATCTGCTGTGCTTCCAGGACTTGAAGTCTTGTCGTTCACGTCAGCCTCGCCAGCTGCACCAAGTGTGTTTGTTTCAAATGCCTTGTCAGCATCCTTCTCCAGGCGGGGTCCAGTAGGAGGGGCTGGATTTTCAGGTTCTGTTCCATTGGGTATCAAGTTTGGAGGCATGACGAAGATGCTCGGAGTAACCAGGCGGTAAACGTAAGGAGTTGGTGGTTTTTCCTTGGGAGCTGCATCAGAAGTCAGTGCACTATCGTCAGTGCTAGTAGTCTCGGTCCCACTGTTACCCTTGACAATGGGCGATTCCCTCTTCTGAGCTTCAGCTGGTGTTTTGTCCAAACTGATTGGGCAAGTGGGGGCCTCCTCAACAGGAGGTTCACTCTCTACGGACTGGCTGCTTGTGTCACTTGTGTTTCTTGTGTCCTTGGCAGTCGCCAGCGTTTCACCAGCGCCGTTTTCTTGGCTGGTTGTAGTATCTTCCTGCTCGGTTGTATTATCTTCCAGCTCTACTGATTCGCCGTCCCTTTGCCTGGTTGATGCTGTAGTAGGTCTCGTCCTTGGATTTGTACCCACAGCGCAGCAGGCACATTCTGAACTCAGTTTTGAGTCAGAATCAAGTGCGGGAGTTGAAAACAAAATCTCTCCCTTGATTGTGAAGGAGAGGATGTTCTTTTTCTCGCAGCTCCCAGCAAAAGCCGGTCGAAGTTTTGTTTTGTTCTTTTCAGTGGTTACAACTGAGATGTACTTCACTGCAATCACGGATTGGTCGTCTGCAGCACTCGGCTCAAAGTGCGCGTCTTCTAGATCGCTGTTTGTGTTGGCGTATGACATGATGTCGGAAACCAGTTCAGACGATACTAGTTCCCCTAAGTCACTGGGACTCATTCTGGCACAGATGGAGGTGCACCTTTTCTGTGGTTTTCGGTTGGAACCATTCTCATCCTCGAGAGAAAACGAAACTCGCTTCCTTCCAACCTTTGAGTCCTCCTCCGTCGCTTTCCTTTCACGTGCAAGTGAGGGTGCTGACTGCAGGGATTTCAGTTCTTCAACTGGCACCTTGGAGCCAGCAGAGCTCAAGTTGATGGACGTGGAAGTAAAGGCTGGCAAAATACATCCAGTTCCCTCCTCTTCGTCACCAGACGTGGTAGTGTTGGGACCAGTTGGTTCAGCTTTCTCATCTGCTGCTGGTACCTTGGAGTTATTCGACCCCAGGTTGATAGATGTGGAGGTGAAAGCTGGCAAAATAGGTCCAGCATCTTCCTCCACTTCGTCAGTGGAGTTGGTTTCTTCGGGATCTTCCTTGTTTTCTTCCAACTTCAAGTTGATGGAAGTGGAAGTGAAAGCAGGCAAAATTTGCCCAGCGTCTTCCTCATCTTCATCGGAAGTGTTGCATTCGGTGTCTTGTGCTTGGGGATCCACGAGTTTAGTTTGCTCTTCCTCTTCTGTCGTCCCCTCACTTTCACTGCTACTTTCAGTCACCGAGGACTCTTCACTGTCTTCTTGCTTGCCCTCATGCTCGATCTCGATCTCCCCCAAGAGGCTCGTGAGCATGTCCAACAATTTTCTGTTGCTCTTTCCATTGTGTGCCGCTTCCAATCGCATCAGACGGCCGAACTTGGCCATGTCCTCCAGGATATCTTCCTCAACTTCTCCAGCAATTTTGTTCAGTTTCTTGAGGATTTCTGGAGGTGGGGAGAAGAACGTAGCATCAATAGTCTCGCTGGCTTCTTCCTTGTCATTGAGACTGCTTCCCTCTTGGTCATTGTCGTCGAGGGCTGTCTCAGCAAGAGAGGCTTCACATGGAGCAGCATTGCCCTAGAGAGTGTATAAAATAATAAAATCATGTTCTGTGTTTTGCCTTATTCATTGAGGATACATATTAGACAGTGAGTTCCGTCTGAAAATTAGTTATTCCAAATTTTTTTTTATGATAAAATTTGACATTTAACCTGTACCGTACACACGCGCACGTACGCACGCGGTCTGAGCAAATGGCCGTCTACGATAGATTCCATTTGTCGCTACTTCAAGCCTTTGGTTCATTTCCAGCAGTACAAACCTGTTATCGCACATGGTCACGCCCGGCGGTCCATGCACATGAGAAAAACTTTAAATGGAAGTATTTTCAGACGGTGATGTTACTGGGTGTACTCGGATATGTATAATGATTACCTCATTGGGGGCAGTGTCAACAGTAGAAAGAAAGTTTGGTACAGAAGCCATAGGCGGGACTTCAGTATCCTGTACAATGTACATGAAGTATAGTTAAAAACTCTAGTGCACGAAACAACACATTCATATTATGCTAGTGCCTGTGGCTGTGAGTGGGAGATTCTAGAGCGGAGAGGGCCGCGGAAGCTGGAACGCGGCTGGTTTTAGCTCCCAAGGTGAGTGTGCATTAATTAGAGATAATGCTTACGGTAATACTAGACGCGCTTCTTGCACATGCACGAGATGCTTGCAACTAAGACAGGGAGTGGGTTTGGTGCAACTGAGCTTGCTGGGAAGCTAACAAAGAGAGGGGAGGGAGCCTTTTCGCTAACAGTCTGTGACATTGGCATAATAATAATGCAGCGAATGTTATGCACTGTAAAGTGCCTTTCAGTGTACGCATGATTTTACAGTACATTAAGACTATGTGCACTTCACCTCATCCTCGCTCTCTTCATCCTCGTCTTGATCAGTTTGCTGCTGGTTCTGCTCTTCCTCCTCCCATTCATCCGCCTCTTCACTCTCATCACCTTCACTCTCTTCCTCCTCCTCCTCCTCCTCCTCTTCCTCATCTTCCTCATCTTCGTCTGACGTGGCTGCCTTATTCAACATGTCACGTACAATCTCCATCGTTCGCTGAAAGATAGGAAGAAGCCTTGCTTATTACAAACACAACAGTGAAAATCACCCTCAATTTAGCAAAATTCTAAAAGACGAGTGAAGCGATTTCTGCAGCGTTGCTATATCATTTGTGTGCCGTACTAAGCAGCACTGAACAATGCGCATGTGCCAACAATGTACCTTCGTTCTGTAGTGTTAAGTCCCTTTAATTAAGTATGAAGACGTACCTCAATAATGGCTTCATCGTTGTCATTCAGCTTCTCAATCTCCTCCTGCAGTTCCTCCTCAGGACTTTTCTTGACCCTCTGTATCAAGCAGGATGGGAAAAGGGTAATTAAAAAAATCAACACTTTAGGCCACAAACGAGGGGTTCATACAAATAGCGAGATTAGCATGATAGACTCTAAATGGTGGCAGGATTTCTTTTTTCTTACGTACTACATAACCGTCTAATGCATGTAGTAACCTTATAGCCCTCCTTTCTCTCTCTGTTTACGTACTTCTCTTTCTTACATGCTAAGTGTGTACTGTTAAATTCTCAGTGTACCAACCTCCTCATTTTCAAGTTCAGCGACAAGTTGAGATTTGTTGAATGAGAGATCCTGCAGGTGAGCTTGCAGGATGTTGAACTCTCTTTTGTGGTCACCACGTCGCTGAGCTTCATATGCTTCTTCAACAGCAACACTGAGTGGTGGAAGACCAAGCATGATAAGTGAAAACAGATTATTAAAAGAAGGATAATCATACCGATTCCTATAACTCTACGCTTTTCCATGCCATACAAACAAAGTATAGTGCTGTTCTAGTAAATGTGTAATAAGAAGGCACACGTAAATGAGAAGACAACAGGCAGCACATCTACAAATTAACTTTGTTGTCTGACCTCTTCCTCAACGTGAGCTTGGCGACCTGCTCCGGATGTTTGGCAATGAAGGCTTCACTCTCTGCCACCGTACGCCTGAGTTCCTCGAGAACTTTGGCAAACTTTTCTTTCTCGGCCCGAGCCCTGGCATACTCTTCCTTTCTCCTGGCCAGGAGAGTTTCAAAGTCTTCCTCGGGATAACGCTTCTGCCGTGGCTTGCCAGGGGGTAGGCGCTGCTGCGGTACGACAACGCCGGGACCGTACTGGTGACTTTGGACCACCCCGGGGTACATGACCACTGGTGCGCAGTAGGGCTTTGGCACGATGCCTGGGTAGCACTGCTGCTGTGGAGGACAGCACGGATTGTGTACAGGCATCGGTTGTGCCATCCTGGCAAAATGTTGCATGTGCATCATCGGAGGATGCACTGGTACCATCATAACTGGATATGGGTACCGCTGCATGATTTTGGGATGGGGCTGCCTCTGCACCGTTTGAGGACGGGGCTGTTGCTGCTCCATTTCACGATGGACCTTCGGCCGCACCGTTTCAAGATTGGGCTGTTGCTGCACCATTTCATGATGGGGCATTGGCTGCACCGTTTGAGGATGGGGCTGTTGATGCACCGTTTCGCGATGGACCTTCGGCTGCACCATTTCGGGACGGGGCTGTGGCTGCACCGATTCGAGATGGGGTTGTTGCTCCACCGTTTCCAGATGGGGGGCCTGCTCCACAGGCTCGCGAGATGCTCCGCATGTGTGGCTTTGCTGGGCCACAGTCACGGGTTTCTCCTGCACCACCTCCGAGTAGCTGTGTTGGCGTGGCACCTCAGGCTCGAATGCCATCTCTTGAGGGAGCTCCTGCTCGGGATACGCACCTGGTTGTGGAGTCGGGTGTTCGGATCCACTAAGGACACCACGGGCCACCTCAGAGTATGAGAGGGTCTAGGGGAAAATATTAATACAGATTATTATAGCAAAGTATAGAATTCCTGTACGCATACATACTGTATATACATGCGTGTAGGTGTAGCATAATTTCACATGTAATTTTTTAAATTTATTTGCTTTGCAAACGCAGGTTGGCAGGCATGTGAGGCATGGTTGCAAGCTGCATAAAATATTCTATTACGACTATTGGTGTATACAGTACATTTCGTGACAAGGAGACAAGGATCACTGTTAGCGTTAAAAGGTAAACTTTTCATAATGTTTATCGCCATGGTTGCAGGCCATGAAACTACGCTTACTGGTAGCTTAATTAAGTTGCAAAATATTTAATTTTGAGCACATTTTATACCAGCTTTTTGCAAGTTACGTTTTAGACACGATTTTCCTCAATATTATTTGGCATGGTTTGAGGCTGCGTAAAAATATTCTATATGTCACCCCAGCCCTTTCCCTCCATCCCCATTGGAAGCAACATCCCCCCTCCCCCCTAATCTGGCGTAGCCATACCCCAACAAGTGCGAGCAGTGTGAGGGTCTGGCATCAAGCTTGATTGTGACTTGTACTGCAGGATTTTTGCAGCCCAATCAGATTGCAGCCTTCATTAGAACAATGGCTAATCGCTTGTCCTCTCGTAAATTAACGTCACAAAACGTAACAATTTTGGGCAAGGCATTACATAATCGGTAGAGCTCGACGCCAGACCCTCACGCTACTGGGTACTGGCCCCGCAAGACTACCCCCAGCAGCTGCTTGCACATATAGCTATATACTGTGTATTGTTAGATGTCTCACTCTAAGAGTTGCAGTGTTGGTGGTTGATGAGGCACTCTTCACACTCGACTTGCTCCCCTCTCTCTTGAGGGATTCAGCACTGGCCTCCCGAGATGCTCCCTAAAGTGAGAAACGAATAAGCTAGAAAGAACAAAAAGGAATCAGTAAGTTGTCTTCATACCTGGAAGGGTTTCACTTGGTCATCAGGGGGCACAGCAGCAACTTTGCTCAGCGGTGGAAACATCTCGTCGAACTTCGCGCGCTCTCCCTCTAGGAAGGCGGCGCGGGCGCGGGACTTGGTTGTGTGCCGAGGTGCAGCTGCGGTAACCGGTGTCGGTGGTCTCCCCCGTAAGAAGGCGCCGGATGACTTGGTACGCTTGTAGATCCCTGGAGGTCTTGGGTCTTTGCTCTCGAATGGGGGCAAACTGGCCCGACGCACGTAGCGGACGCCGGGGCGATCCTTCAGCTGGTGATCGGGACAAGGTCCAGCTGGAGGTTGAGGAATAAAGCTTGCCATTTCCAATGCAGGCTAAATGGGTGTAGAAAAAATTTGCGAAAAAGCTTGAAGGCTCGAAAATAGAACACAAAAACGCAACCGTCTGGTTGAAAGGCTGATCTGCCGAAAAATAGCGATCGCGTGTGCGTTGCGCGGCGATATATGACGCGCCGCGTCGTCGTATGCGCATGCGTAGTCGCTATGCCTGCGACCTTTAACCTTTCTCGGCGATTTTTGAAGCGGGCTTCTTTTCTCGAACATTCAGCGACAATATCTTTGCGGCGACTTCCAAAAGCACTTGTAGAGCAAAGATCAGTTCTTGGCCATCCACTTCACGCAACAAACTGGAGGTTAGTTTCGCCTAGACTGGCCCTCTACCTGCACTGCTAACGTTTTGTAGAGTGCACGTATTAGCTAACTGCTGTTCGTCCCCACTGCTTGCGTCTTTTTCTCTTCCGAACGCTGCGAACTCTACTCTCGTAGGTCAAACCCTCACACGGGGATAAGAATGTCTGGCACGTAAAATCAAATCCCCTCAGCCCCCTATCTATAAGTATAGCTGTGCTGTATTTTACGTTGTTCTCGTATTTACTGTATCATAATTATATAGAACAAACACATTGGTTCTACGTGACATGGTAGATGATGATAAAGACAGAGTGATAAAAAAATGTCTTCCTTTTGGGTTCTACTAGCTAGCTACTGTCCAAAAGATTGTGCTCAAGCTGCTTCAGTACATCTTTCTTTCTCAAACTGCGAGAAAGCAAATTTTTCATCAAAGAGACCCTGTACTTGGTAATCTGTGTACCGCCCCTCAATCACAGACTCATTTTCTTCCCTCTCGGCTGTGCGTCCACCTTGACCATTTCCAACATAGTAGCAGGGACCTGCATAAAAACAACGTCAGCTGTAGTACACATGCTGTAGTGTGTACTATGTACATACATGTCAGTGTGCACTATGTGTGTCTGTGTGTAATGCAGCTGCAATAATTGAGGTACCTTTGCTCATGTACTTTTAGTTTGTGTGTCTCTGTTTCTTATCGCAATTTCTTCCCCCATGCCAAAAAAGTGTAGAGAAATCCATGCCGTGGGCCCTGTGTGTATAAATCTCGTGTCCTATAATCGACTTGCGGTATTTTCCACCATTCCACCTTCTAAGCAGTGTGGCTCAACTACATGCACGCTATTTCCCAGACATCCCTGTCATATACTGGCATATTGGGGAATCCCTGTATGCAGTTGTGCATGTGATTGGCTTGACCTCTATGTACCCTATGTAATCGAGCATTTTAGCACGCTTCAACTGCATCAATTGCCTTACAGTGACACTCTCTTTAACCATAGATCTTAGCCTTTTGTGCTTACCAGACTTTCGGTCCCACGACATATTATTCAGTTCTCCCAGGAAGCTTCTGGTGTTGCCAGTGATGGGAGTAACAGTGATGAGGTATAGAGCGTCTCGATCCGACTCGTATTCCGGGTCCAGTGGGCCACTGTATTTGGTCACCATTACAGGAATGTTCCAAAACTGACCTGTGACAAGAAGTACGATGGACTAAGTCATTACTCATTGTTCCACAAAAAGGGCTTACACTATTCTTCTACATATGTACACGTACAGTACCTGACTCAACTATAACTTCTACTTAATACTCCCACAAAATGCACGTAATACAGTACATTTTTCTGCTCGCTCGCAAGCTTACCAACAAGCCCATGAGAAGTTGGAGCAAGGTTGCAGCCTCTCATGATGACGTACTTGAGCATATGTTGACCATCCATCTCCATGTGTATCACCCACATGACCAGGTCGACCAGCTCGCAGTTGGGCACCGATATACGAACTCGATTCGAGTATGCGCGAACTCTCACAGAGTCTCTCTGTGTCACTCCAGACACCTCTACACCATCCACCAGAACTTCCATGGGAGAACTTGAACCAGGCTGTGACAAACGTACTTCTATAGTGTGGCAGTTTCCGTCGGCATCGGCCGATCTGATGCCTACTGCTCCGATAATGTTCCCGTTCTCGGCCATGTTCATGGCTACGTAGTGTGCATTCACCAGTGTGCATCTATCTGACACCAAGTTGAAGATTGTGTCTGGTTTCCCGTGAATCTCATAGCAGAACTGGCCACCGCCTACCACTGGGGCCGTGAACAGTGGATCAGCAATCACTGTGTCGTTCACCAGTTTGGCATCTGAAGAAAGAATATTAAGCCTTGATCGAACAGTGTATTATGCATGCAGATAAAGTTGTTGCATTTTAGCATACAGCCACAGCCTTGTTCCCGGGGCTCTCAGTTCGTCTATGCCATTCCCAAAACAACCATGCTTGAAACTCAGAAGGTTCGGGTAGTCTCCTCTGTACTAGCAGTACATTTTTTGGTGAGTGAACGCCCGAGTTACTGGCGCATGCAGTTATGTGCATACGATGATGTAGGACATTGGATAAGGGTAGCAATGTGTGCATCCACCATTCAGGCGACCAGGTATAGGCTCGCTTTGCTTGCCAAAAAGGGTATATATTGTGAAAGGAGAGCCAGGGGACGAGATCCACATCATTTTACGTCACTTGGGTACACACAACCAGTGTAAACTGTGTTTATGTGAAGATGGAGGCACGCTTACCAACGTCATCGTCTATGATTGTCACAGTTGAGATAGTGTTAGGGACCTCAATACCCTCCACTGGCTGTATCACCCGGAATGACACTTCAAACTCTTCTGGAATCTCGTTAATGATGTCATCATTGATGATGTCGACTTTGGTGCACACCTCACGGTCAAGTGGTCCGAAAACAATGTTGGAGGTTAATGGGATAAAGTCAGAGCCAGCTATGAAAAAAAAAAACATTTTTAGTAATGTTCATGGTAAGGTTTTTCACTCATGACTGTGCGCTTTGTACCTGTTGCTTGATTTGAAGAAGATGAAGTTTCTTGCACGACAACGTTAACTTGAATTGGTTGAGTCGTATTGATATTCTTCATTAGACAAACTTCTACCATTCCCTCTGACTCTAAGACAATTTCATTCTCAGTAGATGGCCTGACACTGACAACTGTGGAGCAAGATAAACTAGCAATCTACTATAGCTGATTTAAATGCAACATACTGTCATTATCTTCAATGCTGATAACAGTACGATTGATCCTTCCAATTTCTACTGGTCCTTCAAATGCAACAACATCAATAAAGAATCTCTCGACATCTTCCAGTCCCAGTAGGTCGTCAATGATTTCAAAGCTGGTACACACAACCGAGTCTCCAGGAGGCTGGAAATTTACAAAGTTCAAAATACCAGGAACGTAGTCCAGACCAGCTGGATGAAGAGAATCATTATATCTACATGACAACTGAAAGGTATGATTAAAACATTCTTCCGTACCTTCAGCGGTATCTGGAATAGCAAGCAGCTGTACTACGGCTGGTGTGCCGATCATGCCACTCATCCGGAGACACACCTCCACTTCACCGTCATCTTCAGACACTGTGTAAGCTGGTTCTTCAAACTCCACCACTGCCACTGGTGGTGTGATAAGATAGCTGTACATGCTTAGTGCTCTTAGTACTTTGTGTGCTTTAATCAACGCATGTAAAGTATAGTAAAGCCATCAGACCACATGGCTGAAAGTCAAGGGCCTAAAATTCAACCATTTTATAAAGTACCGTGTTTGTGTGGCCTTACCCTGGTCGTCATCAATAATGGTGATACATGTGGAGCTAACACTCCCAGGAACAGCGTTTGACCCAGATGCAATCCGGAAGTTCACAAGGAACTCTTCGTTATCTTCAACAATACTGTCATCAAGGATCGGTACTTCAAAGCAATTTTCGGTCGGTCCAGAAGTGGCTGGAATTAGAATGACCCGAGACTGATCCATGTAGTCCTGTCCAGCTGTAATGGGTCAGATTAAAAACCATTATCCTCTGTCACTGAGTGAGAGTATAGTACTCTGCCACAGCACGGTGGTTTGAGGTTTGTATTTGTGTTGTATTGTGTGGAAGATTCGAACCCCTACCAGCTGAGTTGCTCTCTTAGTTCAGTTGGTAGAGCGTTTGCCTAGAAAGCTGAGTGTCGTGGATTCGAATCCCACCTAGGGCAGCTCAGTTGTTCTAGGTGTAGCTGACTTGTTTGCTTTGCCTTGCCTTTCTACCTTGTTAATGTCACATGCTGAGATGTGTTAGGGTATGTTGGTTCTAACAGAGTGTTTCAAGATACTCACCAGTAGCTGATTTAGGAGCAGTTGATATGATCAATGTGACAGGCTCATTGTTGCCTGCATTGGTCCTAAGGCACACTTCAACATTTCCATCGTCCTCGAATACAGAGTATGTTGGTGCACCAAAGTCAACAGTCACAACTGAAATGAAAAACCAAACACACATGTAACAATCTTGCACTCCTTTTGGGTGTGATTGTCAATACATGTTTTCTTGGCAGTGTGTCAAAAAATGAATGAGAGTAATCTCGTTATTAACCAAGTGTCCCATAGACACAGGGAATTGTTTACAGCCAGCAACAGCCAACCATGTGGCCAAAGGGTATGGTCCAATAAGAATTGTATATACTACTGTGCAAAGTACGGAAAACAGCACTGGCAAGCAAAGCTACCTATACACCCAAAAGTAACTGACCATCGTCATCCACAATTGTGACAGTGGTAGAGGCAATAGACCCAGCCTCGCCATCAATACCAGTTGGAACTCGGAAATTCAACACGAATTCTTCATTTGGCTCGACAACACTGTCGTCACTAATGTCCACATCAAAGCAAAACTCAGAAGCGGCACTTGAAGGTGGTATTGTCACAACCCGGGTACTGAATGAATAGTCTGTGTTGGCTGTGGGGAACACATAGCACAAACGTTATTGTACGGAATGCAGTATTCAGCAAATTAGTGTGCTCCAATATTGCTACAATGTATATACCTGATGCTGTTGTTGGAGAAGCAGATACAATCACGGTGAGGGGTTCGTTGCTGCTCCCACTGGTAGTGAGACACACACTCACACTGCCGCCGTTTTCATTTACAGTGTATGTTGATGAACCAAAGTTGATTGTAACTGTAAATATTAACAACAACTCAGTTCTGCAAGATTGAAATGAGCCATAAATGCACTGTCGTAAGGAGTAAAAAGTGCACGGAATGTGTCTTTTGTCTGTTCAGTGCAGTTGAGTGTGTACCATATGTATCATGTTTAGCACAGGTATGTAAATATTTTGTGATCTGTATTTTAGTGCAGGTAAGTAAAGCAAAAAAAATATCTGTGACATTGGAGATAGCAGATTTGTAGCTGCAAACAAGGCTGTGGTTAAAACTTGGCTACCCATGATTCCAGGCCAACTTAATTCGTCCAAATGTTCCTTAGCACCTGGCAAACCCAGTGGGTCATGGTTCTGACTTTACACCTGTTGCTTGGTTGCAATAGGGTTAGTTACTTGAGAGTAATGGCAACAACAAACTGCTATAACTGTATAAGTCAGAATAATTATTTTCTCTATCTTACCATCATCGTCTGTGATGGAGATGATAGTGCTATCAGGATTGGTAATAACCACTCCACTGTCTGAAGGGACTGATAAAATATCTGCTGAGAATGATTCAGTCCCTTCGTCAAGTTGATCGTTCAAAATCTCGATGTCGAAGCACTGGCGGTTCTCATTCGGTTGAAATGTGACCGTTGTGATCTCCATTCTGTAATCACTACCATCTGTTCGTGGAAAAAAGACCTGATACTGATTTGTTTCCAAACGTTGCTAGATCTCACCACTAGCATCCACTGGATTCAAGTTTCCTGTTCCCACTTGGACGGAGAGGGTGTCTGAGCCTCCTCCCTCCCTTATGATGCATGCCGTCACTGACCCGCTATCCTCAGCCACTGTGTAGCTATCGCTCTCGAAAAACACCCGGATCTCTGTGTGTTGTTGTGCAAACATTTATTCCAGTGACAACATTAGTATACATTTTTACTAATCTCAGGTAACCCAGTGAAGAAAGCTATCCGTGCCAGAGCTTACACACTTATTTTGCAGAGCTTGCGCACTTATTTTGGTGAGCAAGCGCGAGCAGTTCGCGCGTGTTTCGCGGGTATTTAGAATCACATAGAACATTACATACACATAATTCATAGGACTAGGTAGGCTTGCTTCGCTCGCCAATTGTTTATGATGCTCATCCTTATAAATAACATCTAATCAGCGCACAGTTTACCTTCATCATCATCAAGGATCTGAATGCATGTTGATCCTACTGCACCAATTTGTGCATCAGATCCTGCTGATATCTGGAAATTTACTAGAAACTCTTCATCTGTCTCAACAGCAGTGTCATCATTTATATTGACATCAAAGCATGTCTGTCCTGGTTGACGAGATGCTGGAATTTGAACAATCTGAGAACTTCCATCGTAATCAATTCCAGCTGTGAGAATGAACTGTTAGTTGATGGCAAGTCCGTTGCAATGCCAAGGTTTACCTGTAGCTGTTTTGGGAGCAGTACCAACAATGACACTGAGTGGCTGGTCACTGCCAATATTAGTTGTCAGACACACACTAATAGTGCCTTCATTCTCAGGCACAGAGTAGTTTGGTGAGCCAAATTCTACCGTTACGACTGTGTAACGAGATGACAAAATGTGATGCAGCATGATGCATACAGTAACCTAAAGTGTGTCTTCTTACTGTTTGCATCAAGAATTGAAACAACGGCATCATCAGGTTGACTAATCAGAACACCATCGGGAACTGAAGTTATATCCACTACGAAATCCTCTTTCCCCTCGTTCAGCTCATCAATCAACACAAACACTTGGAAGCATTGTTCTTCATCCTCGGGATTGAAAGTCAGTGTGGTGGCCACTGGTACATAATCACTGCCGGCTGAAAGCAGTCGTTAGTATCAGTGCATTTAGGTAGTTTACAGAGTACCTTGCGCTTGCACAGGATTGCTTTCAGTGGTGGCCACGTTTATGGTAAAGCTCTCTGTAGCATCTCCCTCTCTCCTTACACAAACCTCTACTGGCCCATCGTTTTCTGTCACTTGATATCTATCTCGATCAAAGAATACACTGACGACTGCAAAAGCGAAAAGCAAATTGAGAGATACGACTACAAGTAACACACAGACTTACCATCATCGTCTATGATTCTCACAACAGAGATATTATTGCTTGGGCCTGGCTCTACACCCTCCGGTAACTGACTTATGTCAAATTTGACCACAAAGACTTCGTCACCCTCAAATGCAAGTGAGTCATCAATCACAGAAATGTTAGCGCAGTGCTCCCTTGTGCCAGATGGTATCTCGATTCTGTACTCACCACCACTGAAATCTACACCATCTGTTAACAGCAAAAACAAAAGATAAGGAGATTATAGATGCTATAATTACACATACCTCCCGCATCAGCTGGTACCCTTTCTTGTGCGAGGACTACCACTGTCAGTGGTTGAGATAAAACTTCACTTGCTGTCAGACATACTTCCACACTTCCCCTATTCTCCGGTGTTACAATTTCCGGGGAAGAGAAGGAGACTATTATATCTGCAGAATTGGTGCAAAACAAATTTACAGATTAATCACTTAATGACCCAACTCCTACCATCAACAATAGTTGTAGTGGCAGTGCCTTGCTGACCAATCTCAACACCACTGGAGCCGGGAACTAGTGACAGTGTGGCTGTGAATGATTCTTCACCTTCAAACACATTGTCTTCAGTTATGGGCACCATCACAAACTTGATAGTTTCGGATGGCCCAAAAGTCACCTCTTCATTAATCAAAGGAGAATAGTCTGATCCTGTAAGTTTGTATAATTATATACAAGACGTGTAAGATTCTGTATTGTTGTAAGCAGTATACCTGAAGTTGCTGATCCACCGACTGTTGAAATCTGGACCGTCACCTCCTGAGTTGTAGGTGTCCTCTTCACAAGAACAAAGCTCACAATTCCATCGTCTTCACATACAGTGTATGAATTTGGCTGGAACTCCACCAAAACTGTTCAGAGAAAAAAAGAATTACATAATAAACTAACAGACACAACAATGTACCGTTTGCTGTTTCTTCGATAGTGATGTCAGCAGAATCTTCAGTAATAATTACTCGATCTGATATCGGTGCAAGAGTAACTGTGAACATCTCGTCTCCTTCCACCAGGTTGTCAGCGTTGGTTTGAATTGTCACCCTTCTCTCAGAATCAGAAGTTCCAAATGTCACTGGTCGATTTGAGATCTGCACAAAATCTGAGCCTGTGGTGGAGAAATGTACATTAGTTTACATCCCCGACCAATGCACAGCACTAACTGGTTGCAGTTCCAGTCTGTGTTGTGAGTGACACAGTTACTGGCTCTTCTGACGTTCCTATCTTCTCAATCACAAGCTCCGTGGATCCACTTTCTGTCACAGTGTAGAAACTTGGGTTGAACTGAATTACAATCTCTATTGGATAAGAGAATAGCAAATGTCACGTGTGATTTGCATGTCAGCAACAGTTTTACCATCGTCGTCCGTAATTTGAGCAGTGGCATCTGGCTCAAAGATGTTCACACTGCTGTCGGTGGTTGTTAAAACAGCCGAGAAATCCTGTATTCCCTCATACACACTGTCATCAACGATCATTACTTGTACAATAGACAAGGTTTGACCAGGCATGAATGTAACCGTCTCTGTTGTTCCAATGTAGTCACTTCCATCTGAAAAACAACCAGGGTAATTTCGCAGTGTGAGGAAGGGTGACAGTGTTATGTACCAGTTGCTGTTCCTCCGACTGTCATGAACTCCACGACAACTTCTCTCTGAATGTCAGGGTTTTGATTTTGTATGAAGAATATAACACTTCCAGAGTCTTCTGTCACAGAGTAGGCGGAAGGAGCAAACCCAATATCAGCAACTGTTGGTAGAAATGAAAAAGTGCTCTTACTACCCTAAACTTCTGGATGATGAGTTGCAAACTTTGTACTCACCATCATTGTCAGTAATAGTTACTTCGCCCATGCTTTGGCCCAAACTAACAACACCGAGATCGACTGATTGCTGAGTGAGTTGGAGACGGCCCAGGAAACGCTCCGTTGCCTCCACCACGTTGTCATCCTGCACCGGAATTCTGACCTGGAACCCGTCTCCCTGTAGTTGTGTCCTTGTCAGTGTGAGAGAAGCAGATCTGTAGTCCCCAGGTGCTGTTTGAATTGTAAAATTCGTATTTTCATCACAATACTAACTTACAGAGATGTACTCACCGCGAGCACTTCCATCTTCAGTCTCGAACGTAACTGAGTACGGCAATTCCGAGTCTCCTGTGGCCACGATTCTAAAGACAGCATCAGACCCTTCGGTCACAGTCTGAGTTGATGGTTCCAGGCTGATGACAATACCTAGTAGACATAAAATCAGTTATCCCAGCTCAATCGCTCAGATGATGTGACTTACCATCATCGTCTATGATAGTGACCGAAGTCATACTATTTCCCACTTCCAGTCCGGGTTGAGGTCGGATGGTGAGAGAGAGAGAAAACAGTTCTCTCAACTGCTCGACAATGTCATCGTTGAGGATGGGAATGCTGACTGTTGTCTGCTGCTCATTTGGCCCAATCGTGAATGGGTATGATCCACCAGTGAAGTCGGTGGATCCTGAAAGTGTTATGTTGTATTTGCTGGTGAGAGGGGAAAGCTTTTGCCTGTGTACCTGCTGTGCCAGTTGATGCAGTTATTGTTCCTGTTACAGGAGTTGGAAATATCCCAGACTTTTGAACTGTTACCTGTACAACACCAGCCGACTCGTCTACTTCATATCCAAGGGGGCTAATAGAAACCTCAAGTGCTGCAACAAAAATAGATCACTCTTCACCCCAGACAATCAATTATTATTACCATTATCATTGTCCACAATTTCTGCTGTAGCTTCAGATACAACAATGTTAACTCTCCTATCAGAAGAAAATAGTTGAGCTGTAAACTCCTCTACGATCTCAAAAAAGGTGTCATCAATGATTTGTACAGTCACTGTCTGCTGTTCATCTCCTTGTGAAAATGTCACCGCTTGTTCTGTTCTCAAATAATCACCATTTGCTGCATAAAATCAGTTCACAATTACTAGATAGTCCTTGTCAAAAATAAGAAAGGAGACAAGACAGGGATGACTGGTGGATGCGATGCAGTGATGAGGGCTACATACCAACTGGCATAATGTCCACCATACAATACCTATCATTGTCGCAAGCCATTACTAATGTGCTCTCTATGTTTAATAATGTGTTGAAATGTGTACCGGGATTCTAACATGCAGTAAGCTTTTACATTTTGTACAAAGGTGGATCTTGACAAAACTTCACACATGTCAGATTATTCCTGACCTCCATTTGTTGATTCTACGGCTGATCCTGGGACTGTAACGAATTGCACTGTGTACTCTCCACCCCTTTCTGGATTCCTGTTTTCCACTTCGAATGTCACCAGCCTCTCTCGCTCATTTACCCGATACTGGGCCGGATTAAATCCAATCTCAACTGGAAGAAAAATAACGTAATAAAATATCGTCAACTCTTTCAATTTTTACCATCATCATCCACAATTGTAACAGCTCCCTGAGCATTGCCGAGGCTAAGTCCAGCCTGTGGCTGAAGGGAAAGGCTCACTGAGAACTGCTCCCTCAACTGCTCAACCGTAGTGTCATCAGTAATGTTGATGGGGATGGTGACTTGCTGCTGTTCAGGTTGAATCACAAATTGATACTGTCCATCAATGTAGTCAAGTGCTGTGGAGAGATAAGGGCAGTGCAGTGTTTAGGAATTGCTGCAATTCAGTGTACAGTAAACAACATTGGCAGTTGGTTACTGAATCGTTCCCTTTATGTTAAGGGTGTGGACACAATCAATAGCGGTGAAACATACTGCCAAAACTAAGCTCTGTATAATGCGATTAGCATTCCACAATAAAAAAATAAATGCATAGTGGATGTATTGCTCATACCTCCAGCAGACACTGTTGCTGTTGTGAGGGTTCCTGCAATTGGCCTTTGGAAATTTCCAGTCTTTGTAAGTACAATGTTCACAATTCCATCGGATTCAACAACTTCATATGTCAGCGGACTTAGGGATACTACTGCTGACTCCTCTGTTGGTGAAAAAAAATTTGCTATATATGAAAAACAAATTTACCACACTGCACAGTACCTACCATCATCATTGACGATGATGATTTCAGCTCTGTCTTGGGTGATGGACACATCTCCTATTCCTGTACTTTGTAGTCTGCCAAAGAATGCCTCGTCTGGTTCAATTGCCTCATCGTTCAGAATGGGAACGGTGACTGTTGTAGATGATTGCCCTGGCTGGAAATTTACAGGGATGGCTCTAGTTATAGAAACTGCGGAATAGTCTTCAGGAGCTGTAAAAGAGAAGCAGACTTGAATGCTTCAAAATACATAATATAGTTATTGTTGTCAGGCGCACCATTCAAGAACTAGGTCTGGTGATCAAGAATGTGTTCTACCCTGCCAGGTATTTGTATGCCGTAGGGTGTATAGTGTGGTCTCCAAGGAAGAATCTTGATCTGCTCTAACAATGCCTTATAAAAAGGTGGAGTCCTACAGTCTTGGCAGATGTGCTCACCCAGGTAGTTGACTGCCCTTGCTATAGAGTTCTTGGCAGACACATGCACTGGCACACAAATTGGAACATAGGAACTGCCAGAGGATCATCCATTTTTACCATAGGAATTTGGCTAGAGTTATTTAGCACAAAGTCTGTTGATCTTCGTGTGGTCACCTAAGTAGATTTAGCCAGATGACGGCACTGACCACCATATGATGTTAACTTTTAGAAACTGGCTCTTTTCTCTATTTCTCACACTTTACTGAGGCTAAGCCATGTGTTCAGGTATTGAGTATAGCCTTTGATTGAAACACAATACTCCTATATAGTGCTACCAAGTCCCCTGTGATGAAGGAGCATACCTGTGGCAGATCCATCTTCAGTGTAAAACTGAACAGCGCCATCCACTGGACCTCCAGGAACATTTGTTCTGACAGTCAGGGTAGCTACACCAGCATCCTCATCCACAGTGTAGGAAGTAGGATCAAAGAACACACCTGGCGTCACATCTATTGCAAGATAATACACGGGGTAAGAGAGGGAAAGAATGCCCGTCCCTTGTATAGTGACTGGAAGTTCAGGGCACCAACCACCGGGTGATGAGGTTCCAATCCCATTCAAAAAGTCCCCTTTCTCTGATCTTTTCCCCCAACCCCTCTGTCTACATGGCTACACCAGTTATCACAGCTATGTACATACCTCCATCATCGTCGAGTATTGTGACCGTCATGAAGGGATCTGTAAACAAAAGATTTTGTGTGTTGGTTCCATGTATTTGAAACCGCTCCGTAGGCTCAGGAATGTCATCATCCTGGATTGTTATCTGGAACTCCAGAACATCAATTTGTCTATTTCCGCCACGATAATCCAGTAAAATTGGGCCAAAGTCCACGAAATCCTCCCCAACTGAAAGAACATAACTTTTTACACTGTCTCTGTTTTTCACATTAAACCTCCAACCTGTTGCCTCCTCTGGGCTTAGTATCTGGTAGGTCAGTTCTCCTTTTGATCGTTGATTCAAGTCTCCAACACGACGAACAAGTATAGTAACTGTTCCAATACTCTCAGGCACGGTTATGTCTTCAAAAATAGCTCTTGTAGCTGAAGAGGAAAGCACACATTTTTGCATATTAGTATACATGAACCAAGCAGGTCATACCTGATATTGGGGTAAGTTCAAAGCCCTGAGGAAATCCAAATGAATTTTGCTGTTGGTAGGCATAATAAGCTGCCATAACCCCGTACGAAGGAATCTCATGGTATATATTGACTACACCAGCAGGGACAGCAACCTGTGCTCCATATCCACATATTTCATTGTTTGAGCAGTAGAACGGTACATAACCATCTATCGGTGAAGCTCTAGAGCCGTTGATTTTGATCTGACTTCTAGCCGCTGCAGAATTATCAAAAAACTCGGCTGCTATTGCAAGGTTAACAAAGCGGTCGGGAAAGGGCCCTGCTGACCCTTGGATTGAAGTCAGAGTATAATTATTCATGTACTGGGTAACAGAGGGAACTACACTCATGAACGGATCTCCTGCTTCCGGTGATGTTGTTTTTCCAAGAAGTGCTGAGTCAGTCGTGTAGCCAGTTCCATACTGAACAACAAGTATTGGTTCGTTAGCATCAATGCAACAGTAACTCGGTTTGTAGGTAGGTTGATTAGCTTGATTGCCTGGAGTCATAAAAGTCAGGTACTCGCCCCTATCGATTAGATTGTCACCCTCCACAGGCGAAAGAGGACGTGGGCTATCTTGTGAGGAGGTTACACAAGTTACAGTTACCTGGGTTCCGTCAGTGAGAGTAGCAACTCGAATCATATCGCCAGATACCCGGCCAGCAAAGGGCACTACAAAAACAGTCTGCCCAAATGTTAGCCCTGGTGGCATCTGTTCCACCATGTGGTCACAAGCAGTGCTACCTACTGGTACATTTCCACACTCGTGGCCACTAAAGAGAGCAAGAGGTTTCGATGAGCGAATGACAGTTCCGGAAAGATCGTTTGTTATGATAATCAAAATCGTTTGACCAGCATTGGCTGTAAAAGTTGTAGTCATAGGTGGTTGGACGCTTAGTACACGTGGAGGAGTTGGTAAATCCGTAAGTCCAGATAATGTAATGGCTTGACTTGGTTCAATCAACATAGAAGCACCATCCTCGCACGGGATAATGAGGAATGCACTCCTTCTTGTTTGACTGCCTGGGCTTCTTGTTTGATCTGCTGAAACGATTACATATTCGTAACGATTAAACAGTGCCGTACGCATCCCATCGCAGGAGTATGCCGTAAAACCATCAGTTGTCCGAAATTCATCATTAAATCCTTGAACGGACACCTTTTTCCCACCTTCGGTGACTATACGAATTGCTTTCGATCTTTCGATACTATTTGTTCCCGCTGATGTTTGAGTTGGAGCAATATCTGCAGGCAAATCAATGACTTTGACTTCTCCGTACGAAACAGTAGTTGTGAGTGGAAATCCTGCTCTCATGTCGGCTGGCAGATTCTCATTCAGACTCACAGTGAAAGTGACGGGCTCAGGTTCATCAGTACTGACTAACAGCTGACGTAATTGGCCTTCTAGCCCCTGTCCACCTTGTAAATTAGGAAGAAATCCTACCATGAAGTCGGTTCCACTTGTTGTCGGTCCATCTCGTGCTTCAAGGTAACATCAGCATAACAATAATTATATTCTTTTTAGATTCAAGAGTAACTCACTGTATGGAAGGTATTGGCTTGCTCTTACATCTGGTAGTGCATTACCAGAACATATCACAGATAGCAATGCCAGAAACACGATTGCTATCGCTGCCATAGTAGTCAATGCAGCGGCAGTCTTCTCGCGTCTGGCACCGTGGCCCGCACTTTTTATACCCTACGCAACTATGCACGTCATTGTCTATGCGGTCTCAAAGGGCGACAACATCACATTATTACGCGCGGGCGGTGTGCGCCAGGACCGGGCGGAGCCAAGCTCAAGCGCGTAGGCATACGCATGCGCACTTTGACGATGCGACTCGCTTAATTTCTGCGACTGAAATCCAAACATGTTGATGCACAATGGAGCGCGTTTTCTTGCAGGCATTGTAGCTTAAAATTATGTCACGATTCTACCGCGCACTACGATATGTGCAGTGCGAAGCTTTAGCCGATTGTAGCTATAACAAGTGGAAAAATCTTTTCTTCAAAATGAAAGGGGGAAGCACCAAAAAGGAAGAAACAAGGGGTCATTACACAGCAAAGTTGCACAAAGCTACATGACACCATCCCTATATCTTTGTTCGATATTAAACTTTGCTTATGAAACAATCATAATTATAGGGATGGTGTCATGTAGCTTTGTGTAACTTGCTGTGTAATGACCCCTTGTTTCTTCCTCCCCTTTCATTTGGAAGAAACGATTTTTCTACCTGTTTCCACTACTTTTAACAGCTTATGACAACACTGCATTTATTGCACTCTGATGTTCATGGGTATGTTGTAGATAGGCTACAAACTGTAACTGTTGAAAGTAGTAGCTAATGGGGCTGCTAGTGCCTGAAGCAGGGGCTAGATACCGCATTCACCTCATGTATTGCAAGCTAGCCAGTTGGAAATGTGCACACTTACTTACAGAAGGTACTGGAGGCTGAGAGTTCCTCTGCAGGTCTGCCAACTCGCCTGGTTACTACGCTCGCAAGCGCATTGGACAACGCCCCTGCCTGGCGCATGCGCGCGGCTCATATGCTGAGTTAGCAGCAAATGGCGTTGTTCAGTGTCGACCGTGGAAGAGCTCCATGATCTACCGTAGTGACTAGAGGCAAGAAAGAAACGATCGCTTGATGTCCGTGCACACCTCCGGCTAAGTTGGAGACGTTCAGTGAAAAAATCAGCTCTTCAACTTGTTCCAGTAAGGAGAAAGCGGGTCTAAATAAGAAGAAGCACGAAATCGCGTATGAGCGAATTCTCGCGTGGACGACTGAAGGTGCGTATGAGGTCTTTGGGAGCATGTATAGGTAGATATGGGCCCCTAGACTATTGCTAGTATGTTTTTAAGGCCTAGGGAGTGATTCTCACCGAGTTTTAGTCGTTTTGTACGCGGATCACGTGAGATTTCACACTTGTCATCCCTATTTAGAGAGTCTACCGACTCTCTAATACCTTCTCGTGTGCGACTCGACAGTTGGGATCTGTTAAGACCATTTTTTGGCGAGTCACGTCAAACCCTGCAGAGTCGCAGTTTAGACGACTTTACACTGCCTTCCATCGCCAGCTAATGTTAGCTCTACACTCTAGCTATATAGAACATTATGGCAGTTCCACTTGTTGAAATTGTGTAATCATGGCCATTTGGTTAACGTATAACTTCATTTTGAACAAACATAATGGGAATAGTGCAGATTTATCAAACAACATTAATACAGTTAACACTGAACTAAAAAGTTTCTCTGTTGCAAAAGTTTTGGTTAATGTTCAGGAGATGACACTGAGTGGAAAATTACTTGGCTGGTTCAATGAGGAGAGCATTCACAATGTCTCGCAACTGGACATCTTGAACATCGAGTTTATCGCAGATTTTTTGCAGCATTGCTTCAATCTTATCGAGTCTGTCACACACTGTAAAAGAAAATCAGTTTTGGACTTTAAATCATCACTTGCACACTATCATACTTACCACCTCCACACACTTGTGCTGTGATCACTGTGGGTTCTGGAATGTAAAAAGTTGCACATGAACAGCTTACAATTCAGAATAATTTCGTTACCATCATAGATGGAGATAATTGTTCTGTTAGGTGTTCCAAATAACACTCCAGGCGGTGCAGTTGTTATGATTACAGAAAAATCCTCGATATCTTCTGGCTCATCATCGCGTACAATAGAGATAGGCCGGCATACTCTGTACTCATCAGGCCTAAACTGGATGGGGATTCCACTTAGTGGTAGAAAGTCTGCACCAGCTGCGATAACCAATGCTTTATTAGTGACAAGACTCTTGGTGATGGAGTGAAGGGTGTTCACCTGTAGCTTGAGGTGGCACCAGTTCAGCGGTGGAGATTTGAATTGTGAGCGTGTCTGCTATCTCTCCTTCTCTCACAACACACACTATCACTGGACCGTTTTCCTCATCCACCGAGTAACTGTCATTCTCAAAGTAAACTCTCACCACTGCGCAAAAACAATTAGAAAATTTAGTCAAACACACAGGGAAACATCGTTACTTACCATCGTTCTCATTAATATGCACAGTAGCATTTGGTTGTGTGATTATTACAGCAGCATCTGTTGTCGTTAGTGTGCCTTTGAATTCCTCAGATCCTTCAAAAATGGTGTCGTCTACTATTGGAATAATGATAAACTCCAGTGTTTCACCAGGAGAAAATGTCAAAACTTCTGGGTGTGATTCTGTCACTCCAACGAAATCTGTGCCATCTGTAACACCACAATTATAGTTTTCATAATTATAAGTTTTAGGGTGGAAAAAGTCACATACCAACAGCACTTCCATCAACAGTGTAGAATTGAACGATAACATCTCGCTCTAGCTGAGGAGTCAAGTTCTCTACGATGATTACTGCTGCTCCATCCTCACTCACAGTGTACACGGAAGGGTTAAAACCTATCTGTGCATCTGCAATTGAAGAATAGGGACCAGTAACGGAGGAGTACAGTATAGAGTCATAATTATAGGCTCACAGTCGTTATCCACGATCACAACACGTGTGAACGTTGTTGTTCCACTGGTCCCAGGCGGACCCTCAAACGTGACAATGAAATCCTCAGTGTTTTCAACAATGGTGTCATCGACAATAGGAATATCGACGCATACTCTGGAGGACCCAGGAGAGGCTGGGATTATCACTTGTGAAATAGTTCTGTAGTCACCATCTACAATAATGTATATTCTTATGAACGTCAACAAGTAAGGCAAATTTTTGCTCGAATTACCTGAGGTTGTTACGTGTCTTGTACTGAAGACAACAGTCACTGGTTCTGCATTTCCTGTGCTGGTTCTCAGGCATACGGAGACACTTCCTCCATTTTCTGACACGGTGTATTCTGGTGCCTCAAAGTCAATCACGAAGTCTGTTGATAATATGAAAATAATAGAGTCATTGTTTGCATGCATTGAGAAAATTGCTGACCATAATTAATACAGTGCAACCTCTGATAAGGGACCCTCCGAGATAGGGGACGATCTCTCTACAAAGGACACTTTGTTTCTGCCCCATGCTAATACTTTAGTGTAGTATTTGACCACCAATATAGGGAAAACCTCTCAACAAGGGACAAAATCATTGTCCCCATAGTGTCCCTTTTCGGAGGTTCCGCTGTAAAATTAATGAATGTGTTGTCTCACTCGGCTCATCATCAGTTATGGAAATGGTCGTAACTGCAGGATTCCCAATGGTTACTCCAGTCGTTACAGAAGTGATTCGTGCAGTGAAATTTTCCTGTCCTTCACTTATCTGGTCATCCAGTATGTCTACGTTAAAGCATGCCCTATCTTCATTCGGTTGGAAAGATAGCACTTGCAGCTCTGGGTGTAGATCAACGTAATCTACTCCAGCTGGAGGTGAAGAAAAACATAAAGCGTGACTTGAGCACTATGGACCACAGTCGGTAAACATACATTGTGCTTGTGTAGGGATCAGTTCTTCAGTCGCTACATAAATTGTGAGACTTCCTGACGTGTCGCCTTCTCTCCTGACACATATATTTACTTGTCCGTCTGTTTCCGACACTACGTAACTGTCACTTTCGAAGTAAACTCTCACATCTATGTTTTAATAAAAAAAAGAACTGGGGTACTGAGTTTTTACAAACAGATGAGAAAAACAAACCATCATCGGTAATGGTGATATCTGCAACAGGTTGAAATATCTCCACAGCAGAGTCCGTGGTAGTCAGTATTACTGTGAAATCTTCCGTTCCCTCATACAAGTTGTCATTATTGATGAAGATCAAAGTGCTGCCACTGCTGTCACCAGGTCCAAATGTTAGCACCTCATTATTCCCAACGAAATCTAATCCTGTTTGTATAATCACGGAAGGAATTGATCAATGATCATTGATTCACTATCAATATACAACATACCATCGACTGCAGTTCCAGAGACTGTTTGAATGTTGACAGTAACCTCTCTCTCCAACAAGTTAGGGTTTCTACTGATAACAGTGACAATTACAAATATGCCGTCTTCGGCCACTGAGTATACTGATGGACTGAATCCCACTTCAACAGCTAGGGGGGAAAACAGCACAGCGAATAGATGATAAAGTGTAGCTAAAAAGTAATATTTTGATCCTTACTGTCGTCATCAATGATCAGCACACGAGTCGAGGTTATAACACCTTCGTTTGCATTGGTGTCGGGAGGAATCTCGAATGAGACCAGGAAATCCTCATCGTTTTCGACAGTGTTGTCGTTAGTAATGGCAATGTCGGCGCAAGTTCTGGAAGGCCCCGTAGAGACAGGAATCAGTATCACTTGGGGGGCTCCACTGTAGTCACCATCTACGCAGACACAAATGTTAGCATTTAACCACAACTATTCTACACAACTTACCAGAAGTTGCTACGTTGCTAGTGCTGACAATTACATTGATAGGTGCATCGTTTCCAATGTTAGTTCTGAGGCACACAGCAACCGTGCCTTCATTTTCAACGACTGTGTATTCTGAAACTTCAAATTCTACAATCAAAGCTGTTGAACAAATAATTAAAAGATAATAATCTCATCACACAAAAGACGACATTTCTTACTTTCATCATCCATTATTGATATGACAGCTGTATCAGGATTTCCAATGTCGACTCCACTCGGAACGGATGAGATTCTGGCAACAAAGTTCTCAACTCCTTCACTCAGCCTATCATCCAGTATCGTCACATTGAAACACACTCTGTCTTCATTCGCAGCAAAGGTGATTGACAGCCTTAAAGCCACATAGTCACTTCCGGCTGTAAAGTGATACACATTATTAATGTACACAGATAGTATACGGGATACAAGTACTAATGTACATAAGTAGTATAGGGGAATAAGACTGCGCGGGACTGCTGTGGGACTACAGACAACTCCGCAGTGCTTCACCACTGCCCCCTCGTATCATTAACCCTCTTTTGATCCCTCTTCAAACCTCATTTTTCACCTCGTCTGTGTGTAATGCTTGTCTATGACCATGTTTAATTGTTTGGCCTATTATCAGTTCAAGCCTATTTTTTACCTCTGTCTATGTGCAGCTTTGTCAGCTTAGCCCTTTCATGTATTATGAATAGTTATTTCTCACTTCTTATTAGTTCTAACCTCACTATTCACAGGTCAGCTAGCTCTTTCATGTGTAGTGCTTCTCTAGGCAATTTTAATTTCTCACCTCTTTTTGCAATTTGCTTACTCTTTGGTTGAAACCTTAGGTGCCTTGGTTTGTGCGTCTGTCACCTTGCTATTTCCTCTATCCTTAACCCCCTCTGTTTTGTATAAGCTTGCTGCTCAGTTGTCATAACAAGGATTATTGATTGTAATACTGAGACCTCTTTTTGCCGCACAGCCATATCACAAAGCCTAACAATACCTTCAGCTTGGAGTGGATCAAAGTCTCCAGTTGATACTTCGATGGTTAAACTTCCTGAAATGTCTCCTTCCCTTCTCACACACACTTCCAGCCTTCCATCAGTTTCCGAAACTTCGTATGTCTCCCTCTCAAAGTACACTCTAACATCTGCATTAGATAGTATAAACACATAATATGGCTGGACCTATGCCGTGTGTGAAGCATCCCTACCGTCATCGACAATTGTGATAGTTGCATCTGGTTCAAAAATGTTCACACGCCCGTCGGTTGTTGTCAACGTCCCATAGAATTCTTCTGTGCCCTCGTACTCATCGTCATCAGTGATAAATACCAAAACACTTTCACTCGATGTCTCCGACGAGAATGTAACAGTTTGAACATTGCCACTGAAATCCGCTCCTGATGAAAGAAATGCAGTGTTAGTTATCCCCAGCATTTTTGCTTATATTTGCTTACTTTCAACTGCAGACCCAGAAACTGTGCTGACTTGTACCACAACATCTCGCTCCAAGTCCTCACTCCTGCTTACAACAGTCAGAATAACAAATATGCCGTCTTCATTCACTGTGTATGCTGATGGACTGAAGCCAATCTCGGCATCTGTGACAAAGGAAAACGGTAAATTATACAGGTGTCAAATTCGAGAGTGGGTATCATTACTATCATTGTCAATGATTGTAACTGTGGCTGTGTCTTCTACAATTTGAACTCTCTCCACTCCAACGTGGCTTAGACTTCCAGTAAACACTTCGTCGTCTTCAATAGCACTGTCATCGTTTATAGAGACAGTTATACTTGTGATTGATGAACCATCAGCAAATGTGACCGGTACAGCTGTGAGTTGACTGAAATCTCCTGGTGCTACAAAGATCATGGAGATTACGCTATATTGCATAGTGATCTATTGGAACTTACAGATTGCTGTACCATTCACTGTGTGGAACTCTACTTCACCATCAGACGGTCCTCCAGGGACGTTAGTCCTTACAATGAGCGTGACTCTCCCTGCACTCTCATCAACAGAGTATGCTGTCGGCTCAAACCATACTCGTACTATAGGATAGAGTGTATATATTAAAGGATATGAGTACAATACACAGAGATACTAACCATCGTTGTCAATGATGTTGATGTCAGCTCTGTCTTGAGATATTCGAACGTTGGCATTCCCCACAATGCTTAAGCTTCCATAGAATACTTCTTCCTGTTCTCCAACTGAATCGTCCACTATCGGGACAGTCACGGTTGTGGTAAGGGAGTTTTCTCCAAAGACAATGTTAGACGATGTCTCTGTGTAGTCACTAACAACTGCATGGAAAGAAAAACTATATGAACTGTAGCTACCCTGCAGTGATAGATATCGTCCTAACCAGTAGCTGTTCCATTGACTGTGGTAAACGTCACTGATCCAGGCGGAGGTCCTCCCGCAAAGTTTGTTCTGATGGTCAGAGTTACCGTTCCTGCATCCTCATTCACGGTATAGGAAGACGGTTCAAACCACACCCGAACTGAAAAATGTTGGGTATTGATAACTTTACTCTAAAAACCGAACTGCTTAACGCACTGTCATTGTCATTGACATGTATGTCAGCTCTGCTCTCCGTTATCAAAACATTGTCACTGGTAGTTAGTGTGCCATAGAAGACCTCTTCTCCCTCAGCAACTTGGTCAACTATTATTGGAACCTCAACAGTGGTTGCAAATAATCCAGCTTCAAATGAAATGCTATTCGAGGTAGAGGAATAGTCACTCCCAGCTGTAATATTATAGAAATAGGCAAGAAAATGAGCAGGGGGTGCCAATATGCTAAGTCAATACTATACCTAGTGCTGTTCCATTTTCTGTATTGAAAAGAACTGAACCAGCTGGAGGGCCACCAGCTATGTTTGTTCTTATAGTCAGAGTCACTGTCCCGGCATTTTCATCCACCGTGTAAGAAACTGGATCAAACCAGACTTGTATAGCCACTTCATCACATATACAGGGATCCACAACACCTGTAGCAGAAGATGTCAATACTAATAGCATGCATGTTCTATCTAAAGCCTTACATACCTCCATCATTGTCGCAAATAAAGACCTTGATGACATTGTTCCGTAGATATAAATTTCTCGTTGGAGTAAATGAAACTTCAAAGCTCTCTCGTGGCTCTGCAATTGCATCATCGAGTATTTGGATGTACACAAAATCAAGGGTATCCTGGCGTATTCCTCCACGGTAGTTAAACCTATTCTCATAGTGTGTGTAGTCAACACCAGCTGCGTACAAGACATGCACATCAAAACAAATTTTTTCACTAGGAAATAAACGACTCACCAACTGCCTCTGCAGGAGTTGAAGGTCTGGTAGCCACGTCAAATCTTGACTGAATGACAAGGTTTCCATATCTCTCAACCGGAATAACAAGTGTTCCTGCATCTTCCCGAATACACAGGTTCTCAGGGAGTAATGCTCCAGTAGCTATAAAGGGGATAAATGATTCAGGATTTAAACACTCACAAAGGAGGATTAATATTCTATATACCTGCCAGTGGCTCAAGCTCGAATCCAAGAGTAAAGGCGTTAGAATTTTGCTGCCCGTATGCATAGTACATGGCGTAGAGTCCTACTTGTGGTTGCTCGTGGTAGATTGTGTGTGTGCCTTTTACAACTTCTACTTCAGCTCCATATCCACAGATACGGCCGTTTGAACAGTAAAACGGGATGTATCCGTCGTAGGGAACAACAGTTGTGCCATTGATTTTGATTCTATTTCTATCAGTTTCGGTATTGGTGAAAAATTCAGTTGCTATGGCAAGGTTGATGTAGCGATATGGGAATGGTCCAGGTACTCCGTCTACTGATTTAACAGTGTGGTTGTTCATGAACTGGTGAACTGGAGGAATCAAAGTCATGAATGGGTCACCAGCTTCGTAATAGGAGAAGTCGTTCTTTCTGGCTAGTGATATATCGAGAGTGTAACCAGTACTGTATTGAGCTACAATAACAGGTTCTGAAGCATCGAGGCAGCAGTAACTTGGTTTGTAATCAAGCCTGTTGTCAAAGTTTCCTGGTGTCATGAATTTGACATACTCTCCTCTACTGATCAACCCATTTCGCTCCAGAGTAAGTCTTGTAGGGGTGTCAGTTGCTGACGTGACGCATGTGACAGTCAGTTGTGTGTTGTCTCTCAGTGTGCCAACGCGGAACTGGTCTCCTGACACCCTCCCACCAAGTGGGGTGAGGAAGAACGTGTGTCCATAAGACATCCCTGGTGGTATCTGCTCTACCATGTGGTCACATGCAGTCGAATTGTAAGGGATTTCACCACACTGATGACCAGATAAAACTATGAGTGGCTTGTTTCCTCGAACAATTGTTCCCGACAGGTCGTCCTTGTGTCCAATCATGAGACTCTGTCCCGAATTGGCTGAGAATGACAGGGAGGTGTGAGATGTTCCAGGACCTGCTCGGAATCTGTTGGGACTCAAATCTCCCAACTGCCCAATTGTCACCAACTGACTGGGTTCCACTGTGACGGTTGTATCATCGTCACACGGAATGACGATAAAGAAACTGTTCTTAGGTGGATCTTCTGGAGATGGAAACTGGTCTGCTGCAAGTACGAAATATTCATATTCGTTAAACACAGGTTGGCGAATTGCATCGCACGAGATTGCAATAAATCCGTCAGTTGTTCGGACATCATCGTTGAATCCCTGAACCGTGATCAGTTTGTTGTTTTGTGTACGAACCCTGACTGCCTTTGCTCTCTCAATGACTGCTGAAGAACCTGAGCCAAATATAAGAGCAATGTCGACTGGCAGGTCCACTGTGTGAACTTCTCCATATGAGATGGTAGCAGTGTAAGGAAATCCTTCCCTCATTGCAGCTGGTAGGTTATCGTTGAGAGACACCGTGAAATGTAACTGGAGTAGACTCTACAGTGCTGATGAGAAGCTTGTATTGAGGCTGCGAAAAGAGAACTGGAGAGTTTGGTATGAATGCAACTAAAAAGTCAGTCCCTCTCGTGTTTCGTCCTCTTGGATCTGTGCAAATTTAGAGAACTAATAATAGCCAATGCTACTGGGATTGCTATTAACTAACTGAATTGAAGAGCATCCCTAAAGGTGTCCTCTGGGAAGCCTGTCACCGATAGCACCACAGAAAGCACTACTAAAAGACTTGCTGCCATAGCCACTTCTCTCCGTCACCCGACTATTGCACTTTCGGGCTTGGTTGATTCAGGCTTTTCAACCGTAGAATTTATAGGACCAGAGGTGTCGCGCGAGCATTTCCTGCCAAGTGATGCAACTGCCCACACTCGCCAAGGGAACGGTGTTTGCGCACTCGTGTATTTGTGGGTCATGACGCAGCCTTAGCAGGGATTGCGCGGTTGATAGTCACGGACTAGGAATTTGACGGTAGTGAATATACATCCCGCTATGCTCTTTGATTTTGTTTACGGTTGAAGTAGCTAAACCTTGTCGCGCTGGAGCTGACACCAAAGTTGGCCAATGTCCTGTGTGAGTCACCTTTTCTCACTGCTATGGAATGCTGGTGTCTTTGTTGTGTTTATACTCTGTATAGCTTCTTGGAGTATTTTGCTCTTGATGCTGGCTTCCTGTCCAGCCTGTGGTCTCCTCAGGTGCTAGAGGCTAAATCTACCATATTTGGTTGGTTTTTCATCGCTATCTGCACGATGACACCGCTCACATCTGCCGTCTTGTGCAGCGGCAGTAATTGCAGCAGTAATTGCATAATGCCCGGCGAGAAGCAATTACTAGCGCCGCCTGCAAAGACACTAGACAGAGGTTTTCCAGCATGCATTCGTAACGAGTATATACGCATGCGCAGAAAGTTTTAAATCGAGCGCGCGCGCGTCTCGACATTGGCGCCTCGCGAAGCCACGCCTTCTCGCGGGTTGGAGCTGTGAGTTCGCGGGCTCTTGGCCGAGTATAAAGGACTCTGCGTTGTACTAAAGCTGGTGGCTGTTCATACTAAACGTCTACTCTAGGTGCAGGTAGAAAATGGTATTTTTAATACAGAGACGAGGAAAGGGATGTGACTGAATGCAAGTGCTAGCTATATAAGTATTTCCGGTCAAAATACGAATGGATGGTGCTGTGAATGGCATCGATCATTCAGTCATCACCACGTACTTCAGCTTCAGTAGCGTTTTTCTGTAGCCTGCATAGCAAAGCTCCTTTGTGGGTCTCTTGGAGAGACTCATTGACGCTCGCGCGGCTATCTGTCGCTCGTCGCGGGCGTGATCTGTCGCTCGTCGGCTCTGTAAAATTAGTGCACTTGCAGAGCCTTAGCTTGGTCGCTAATTGGGCAAATAATAATTGTAATGTCCCAGCACACGCATATCGTTTCCATAAATCCATCCCCTTTTCACATCTTTAAATGATCTTGTGCATAATGAACGATAATTATATAAGAACTTTTGGTGCAACAGATATTTGTGCATTATTTTTCTGGCAGTGTGTTGGAAAACAGTCTTAATACTTCCACGAGCTGATCTCCCTGAATGTTCAGTTTATCACAGATTTTATCCAGCAGAGCATCGATTCTATCCAGTCTGTCACACACTGAAAAACCAAACAATAATAATGAATAGGTAGCTACCAATGAGTATAGATCACTCACCATCTCCACACAGCTCAGCAGAGATTGGTTCTAATTCTGAAAGATAAAATTTTGAATATATGAGTAGGCAGATGATAACCATGAGACTGTCCCACTGTGTCTTAAACCAAAGCATACTCGGAACAATTTGCATGCACCCAGCCCAGACGACTCACTATCATTGTCAAGAATTGATATAGTGGTCGTGTAAGACTCTCCAAGGCTCACTCCTAGTGGTAGAGTTGCTATGGTGACTGTAAAGTTTTCTGCAAAACCCTCGTACTCGTCGTCGTTGACAATAGCAATTGGGAAGCAGGTCCGGTACTGATCAGGTCTGAACTGAATTGGAACTCCGCTGATTGGTAAAAAGTCATCACCAGCTGTTATTGAACATGAGAGATGATTAGTTAGCTAATGTAGGATTAACACTCTCTACAATGCTGCCATGCTGCCAATCATTACTTGTGTATGTCATCTTAGCACAGCAGTCACGCATGCGCAGTGGTTATACGACAATTTCCCACCTTTGGCCTCAAGTGGCTCCAACTCAGAGGTGGAAACTTGCACTGTGAGAGTCTCTGATATCTCTCCTTCTCTGGCTATACACACCACTACCGGTCCTCTGTCCTCGTCCACCAAATAGATGTCAGACTCAAAAGACACCCAAACCTCTGGAGGTTAATGGGAGAGCTCACTGCTATTGCGCTACATTACTTTTAGCACCTTTACCGTCATTGTCCTGTATGAGGATACTCGCACTGGACTCAAAAACAGACACGCGAGAGATAAACAGCGTTGCCCTGGCATAAAACTCTTCGGTGGTTTCTAACACGACATCATTGGTAGTTGGCACTGACACTTTCACCTGTGTGTCACCAGGCAAAAGGGTGACATTGACAGCAGACCCAACAAAGTCCTCTTGAACTGCATGGGATTAAAAAGTCCAGTCACAACAGTAATATAATAGCGTTGACTCGGTGACTATCAAACCTGTTGCAGTTCCGCTAGTAAACTCCACGCGAACTGTGACTTCAGTCTCCATGTCAGGATATCTATTCTCAATGAACAGCACAGCAGTTTCCCCCTCTTCAATAATGTAGCTATTTGGAGTGAATCCAATCTCAATAACTGTTGGAAAACAAATCGGTAGAGAGGCAGTAGCACTACTAGAGTATGGACAAATAATGTAACTCACAATCATTGTCAGTTATGACAACAGTAGCATTTTGTTCCGTGATAGAAACGCCACTGTGTTGAGTTACTAGATGTCCATAGAACACTTCACTTCCTTCAAAAATGGTGTCATCCATTACTGGGACAATGACGTACTTCTTGGTTTCAGCAGCAGAAAATGTCAGTGTATGTGAGAAGATACTTTGGACGCCAATAAAGTCGCTTCCATCTGGTTAACATAATATGGAATGACAGTTGTACAGTTGAATTATGGAGTTTATAAAAGTAGTGGAAGGATACGTACCTGATGCGCTGCCATCGCTGGTGTAAAATTGCACAATTACATCTCGCTCCATTACTGGAGTCATGTTCTCTACTTCAAAAATCACAATTCCAGCACTCTCTTCCACAGTATATGAACTTGGGTTAAAACCTATTCTTGCCTCTGTGTTACATTATTCAAGATGTTATAATACAGAGAACGGGCCACAGATAAATTACACATACCGTCGTCATCAACAATGACTATTCGTGTGACATTAAAGACTCCTGATTTGGCAATTGTGCCTGGAGGAATCTCAAAGGCCACGTGGAAATCCTCATTCCACTCCACAATAGTGTCGTCTGTAATGGCGATATCTGTACAAGTCACTGAGGCCTCTGGAGATGCTGAAATTATCACTACTTTAGCGCTGGTGTCATAGTCACCATCTACATGGTATTATGAGAAATATTATGAAAGATAATGTTCACAGTGCTTTTTCAGTATTGACTAACCAGAAGTTGATATATGCCTTGTTGTGATGATAACATTGACTGGTTCATCAATGCCAGTATTGGTTCTCAAACATATTGAAACGACAGATTCATCTTCAGAAACGGTATACTCTGATGCAACAAAGTCAATGATGAGACCTATTTATTGGGGGGTGGGAAGGCAATAGGTATGTGATGTATGCAATTGCAATTTCACTGTAGTGTTGTCTTACTTTCATCGTCTGCAATAGATACAATAGTTGTATCAGGAGTGCCTATATGAAATCCACTTGTTTCGGATACAATTCTGGCGATAAAGTTTTCAGGCCCTTCACTGAGCGAGTCATCCAGTATGACTACACTAAAACAGGCTCTGTTCTCATCTGTTCCAAATGTCACAGACTGCTGAAACGCTTGATAATCATTTCCATCTGCCGCTTGCTGTGAGTTGAAATCCCCAGAGGTGACCTGAATAGTCAAACTTCTTGAAATATCCCCTTCTCTTCGTACGCAGAGTTCAACACTTCCATTGGCCTCTGAGACTTCGTACGTATCCACGTCAAAGAACACCTTCACATCTACAAGAAATCGGGAGAAATGCAATGAAGTCAATAATGGCATTTTACACATACCATTATCGATGATTCTGATGTTGGCATTGTCTTCAAATATTCTGACGCTAGTGTCGATAGTTGTGAGCGTAGCATAGAAATCTTCAGTCCCTTCGTATGCCTCGTCGTCAATGACGTACACCGACACACTGTCACTTGTACTTCCCGAGGTGAATGTAATAGTTTGGACACTTCCTATGAAATCTGATCCTGAACAGAATACAATAGTTCGCATGTGAAATTCACTTTCCTTTATACCCTGATAATGGCCACAAACCTTCCTCAGCAGAACCAGAGAGTGTTCCAATTTGCACTACGACCTCTCTTTCCAAGTTTGGGTTCCTATTGACAACATTGAGGACCACAAAAGACCCTTGTTCGTTGATGGTGTACTCCGACGGACTAAACCCCATAACAGCGACTGCGGAAGAAGATATTTATGCACAAAGACTCGAAAGGCAGATCTTTTGCTCACTGTCATTATCAGCTATCATAACTCGGGCCTCTTCCCCCACAATGTTTATTGTCTCTACTCCAACGTGGCGAAGTCTGGCGAGGAATACTTCGTTTTCTTCCAGTATGTTGTCGTCATTTATCATGACTGTTGCTCTCGTGGTGAAGGAACCTTCTGGAAATCTCACGGGAAACCCCAAGACTTCTATAAAGTCTCCGGACGCTGTATTTTAACAAAAGGAGGATGCAGATTTGATACCGTGCTCACAAACGTTCACGTGTTGGGCTTACAGATTGCAGTGTTGTCCACCGTGTAAAATTCCACTTCTCCAAGTGGTGGACCTCCAGGTACATTGGTTCTCACAATCAGAGTAACTGTCGCTGAACTCTCATTAACAGTGTAGAATGTAGGCTCAAACCATACCCGTACTGTAAAGAGAGTGTAATGTAGCGTGAAATGGACATGAGAGCTTTTCTTACTGTCATCATCGGTGATAAGGATATTTGCTCTGTCTTCAGTGATGTTAACAGGAGAGCTCCCAACAAGACTCAGGGACCCGTAGAAAACTTCTTCAGGCTCTCCTATTGAATCATCAACTACTTGGATGGTCACAGTTGTGCTGTAGGAAGTCGCTTCAAATGTAACGTCATAGGTTGTGGTGATATAGTCGCTAGGAGCTGGAAAGATAGGAATAGGCGTGATGGCTACAGAGATCTTTGATCTGAGCTAGTGCGATTTTTACCTGTAGCACTTCCATTTACTGTTGTGAACACCACAGAGCCATCTTCTGGTCCCCCCGCTAGGTTAGTCTTGATTGTGACGGTGATTGTTCCAGTAGCCTCACCGGCAGTATAGGCAGTTGGCTGAAACCATACTTCCACTGAAATGAGAGTAACATACATTGCTGAGGGCACTTTGAGAGAATCCCAAATACCACGTACCATCGTTGTCAATTATATGAATTTCTGCTGTGTCTTGTGTTATCAACACATTGGCATCTCCGATTGTAGCTAATGAGCCATAAAATTTCTCTTCCCCTTCTCCTATGGAGTTGTCTATGATTGGAATCGCTACAGACGCTGTGAAGGAACCTTCGCCAAACATTACTTCATACATTGTCGTTGAAGTATAGTCACTCTCGGCTGAAAAGCAACATTTTGAACTATAATAGGAAAATGGTCGCGGATCTTTATATTATACCTGTTGCTGTTCCATCTCTTGTACCAAAGCTTAGAGTACCAACTGGTGGACCACCTGCTATGTTTGTTCTGATAGTCAGAGTAACTGTCCCAGAAGCTTCATTGACTGTGTAGGCACTAGGCTCAAACCACACTTCAATAGGTACTTCGTCACATATACAAGGGTCAACGTGATCTGTAGGGAGTGATAAAGCTTACTTTCTGCTTGCTATATCATTACACTGTACCTCCATCATCGTCGCAAATTATGACTTTGATGACGTTGTTACGAAGATAGAAATTTCTTGTTGGGGTAAATGTAACCTCAAAGCTCTCTCGTGCCTCTTCAATAGTGTCATCAATTATTGGAATATACACAAACTTCAGGGTATCCTGGCGGATTCCTCCTCGGTAGTTGAAATTAGACTCATAGTGCGTGTAGTCAACACCAGCTGTATATAGTATTAGATAATTATCTCACATTATAATATTTTTTTAAACTCTCACCAACAGCCTCTACTGGAGACGATGGTCTTGTGGCCACAGAGAGCCTTGACTGAATTATCAGGGAACCGCGTCTCTCGATGGGAATAACTAGAGTTCCAGCATCCTCCCTGATACATAGATTCTCGGGAAGCACGGCTCCAGTAGCTACAAAAATGAAATTTCGTATATATACAGTGTTGTGTCATTGAGAATGTATTTAGATTACCTGCCAGTGGCTCAAGCTCGAATCCAAGAGGAAAAGCGTTAGAATTTTGCTGCCCGTATGCATAGTACATGGCGTAGAGTCCTACTTGTGGTTGCTCGTGGTAGATTGTGTGTGTGCCTTTTACAACTTCTACTTGAGCTCCATATCCACAGATACGGCCGTTTGAACAGTAAAACGGGATGTATCCGTCGTAGGGAACAACAGTTGCGCCATTGATTTTGATTCTGTTTCTATCAGTAGTGGAGTTCATAAAGAAATCTGTTGCTATGGCAAGGTTGATGTAGCGATATGGGAATGGTCCAGGAACTCCGTCTACTGATTTAACAGTGTGGTTGTTCATGAACTGGTGAACTGGAGGAATCAAACTCATAAATGGGTCACCAGCTTCGTAATAGGAGAATTCGTTCTTTCTGGATAATGAAACATCGACAGTGTAACCAGTACTGTATTGAGCTACAATAACAGGTTTTGAAGCATCGAGGCAGCAGTAACTTGGCTTGTAATCAAGCCTGTTGTCAAAGTTTCCTGGTGTCATGAATTTGACATACTCTCCTCTACTGATCAACCCATTTCGCTCCAGAGTAAGTCTTGTAGGGGTGTCAGTTGCTGACGTGACGCATGTGACAGTCAGTTGTGTGTCGTCTCTCAGTGTGCCAACGCGGAACTGGTCTCCTGATACCCTCCCACCAAGTGGGGTGAGGAAGAACGTGTGTCCATAAGACATCCCTGGTGGTATCTGCTCTACCATGTGGTCACATGCAGTCGAATTGTAAGGGATTTCACCACACTGATGACCAGATAAAACTATGAGTGGCTTGTTTCCTCGAACAATTGTTCCCGACAGGTCGTCCTTGTGTCCAATCATGAGACTCTGTCCCGAATTGGCTGAGAATGACAGGGAGGTGTAAGATGTTCCAGGACCTGCTCGGAATCTGTTGGGACTCAAATCTCCCAACTGCCCAATTGTCACCAACTGACTGGGTTCCACTGTGACGGTTGTATCATCGTCACACGGAATGACGATAAAGAAACTGTTCTTAGGTGGATCTTCTGGAGATGGATGCTGGTCTGCTGCAAGTACGAAATACTCATAATCGTTAAACACAGGTTGGCGAATTGCATCGCACGAGATTGCAATAAATCCGTCAGTTGTTCGGACATCGTCGTTAAATCCCTGAACCGTGATCAGTGTGTTGTTTTGTGTATGAACCCTGATTGCCTTTGCTCTCTCAATGGCTGCTGAAGAACCTGAGCCAAATATAAGAGCAATGTCAACTGGCAGGTCCACTGTGTGAACTTCTCCATATGAGATGGTAGCAGTGTAAGGAAATCCTTCCCTCATTGCAGCTGGTAGGTTATCATTGAGAGACACCGTAAATGTAACTGGAGTCGACTCTACAGTGCTGATGAGAAGCTTGTATTGAGGCTGCGAAAAGAGAACTGGAGAGTTTGGTATGAATGCAACCAAAAAGTCGGTCCCTCTCGTGTTTCGTCCTCTTGGATCTGTTCCCATTATGCAAGATACCAAGCTATGATAATAATGTTATGCACATTAGTATCTGTACTGACCAAACTGAAGGGCATTCCGGAAAGCATCTTCGGAAATGGCGGTTACACTTGCCACCACAACTAGAAGCGCCATGACCAATGCTATTGTATGCCCCATCCCGAGCGTATAATATTTCGTGAACAGCCTGCAACTTCTCGGCCACTAAAGACGGCTTCCAATCCTCCCTTTTATATTCGGCGCGCCACTGAGTATATACGCGCGTGCAGATCCGCGCAGACGCCAAAGTGTTTTAGGGTGTGTGTGTATGTAGTAAATAGTTGCCAAGTGCATAATATGTAAGTGGAAATTTTATCCCGTGGGCGTTAGTTAGTTAGCTATGTGACCCGATCCCACATCCTGTAGCGGACAGCTATGGACTTTCAGCTGGATATTGCGACCCTTTGAGGTAGCTTATTATAATGTGAGTTGCTGGGTTTAACTGAATTGCAGACATGCTTATGATTCTTCCCAGAAAATCCTTCAAAAGTAATCGCATTGGTGTATAATTGTACTACCCTGTATAGCTATTTCAAAGGTGTGGGTGTATATACATGTGAGTTGAGATTGCATTTGGACATTTATTCATGTCTCAACAACTTTGTAACGAGGTATATAGAAAAGCAAACAAGTGAACTACAACTGGAGGGATTCAAAACCCACGACACTCCACAGTCTAGGCGAGCACTCTACCAACTGAACTACCAGGGCAACTCAGCTGGTAGGGGTTCGAATCTTCAACACAATACAACACAAAGACACATCTCAAACCACTGTGCTATGGCACAGTAAACTCTCACTCAGTATGTAGGAGCAGACCGGGGTAATTAAACCACCAATGACGCCCAACTCCAAACCGAGCAGCTATATGCATGTCTCAACAACTTGGTAGCTAATGAGGTAGAAAGGCAAGGCAATGCAAACAAGTCAACAACGCCCAGGACAACTCTTTCTTTGAAGAACAATGACACTTTTACAGGCTAGCATCTATAGTGATTGCGCTTGAAGTCATGAGAGCTCGGTGTGAAAGAGTCTTCTAACCCTTTCTTGTTTACTGGTAACCAATAATTTCAGCTTGGACTAACATCATTTTGCTGCAAAAGCACGGTATGCATATTAATTTGAGGTGCAAGAGTATGCCTTGAAACCACATTTGTTTCCACAAATTGCCAAGCAGCACACTGAGCTGTGCCAAATATGAGGAGAATTTACTACAGCCACTGGGCAGGGCTGCCTCAGACAGTGGTGGTACATATGCCCTTCTGAGCAGTGAGGAATGTCTGCCTGAAATTTGAATATCAAAAACTCCTTTTTGGGAATAGCATCATACTTCAGAGATCCCTGAAATGCTTCTGTGGTTTTGGTATTGCATTTTTCACCAGCTTTGTTCTCTATCACTCCAATCAGTGTTATTTTATCATCTCTCGATGATAGAATGAGTTTTGAGGTGAGGTGATAATGACATTATGTAGAGATGTTGGCTCACAGAGCAGGATGCAATTAAATAATCTGATTACCACACAGGAAGTACCTTGTTTGATGTGTAAATATGTAACTGTAAGTGTTCCAGGAAATTGACAGTGTGTTGGCTGTGCACTATTTGGGTATGATTGTGCAAAATATCAATGACACATTTTAACAAATTTAATGATGATCTCAAAAACACTGGATCGATTCTCTTGAGTGTCTTGCATGAAGCAGGCCTGCAAGAAGTAGTAAAACACCATTATTTCTAAGTTATGCAGTGCGTTATTTGATTAGCTAAACTGACATATTTGATGACACATACCACAGGGGTTACTTTGTCTCAAAAACCTGATCTGGTCCCGAATGACATCATGCTTGTCCTATGTACATCTAGGAGAAAAAGTCTTGCAAGACTAGAAACATAGAGACTTTTGCTGCAAGCCAATCCACATGCGAAGGGTTTCACATATTTGGCAGCAGACACACAGTTCATTTGATTGGGATACTAAAGTATGTTGTGGTCCCACCTCTCCAAATTGGAATTCTCTACCGTAAACAATACTTTGAGAAGTGCTGACGATGAATCACGGTGTGTTGGATTGCTCTAGGTTTAAGAAGCATGCAGGTGGGTATATACTGTTCTTCTGATCAGTTTGTATAACATGAACAGGACGCTAGACCACAATGATATTTGCAGGTGTTGTGCGATTTTTTGTTGCCTTGAGCATGAAATGCACTTGCAGCAGAATAACCCTGGTGGAGGAGCCTCATTTTTTGGTTGTACATCCTCTATAGTACCAATGGCCCTCATATTGGTTTCTGAGACAGACACAAGGTTAAATGTGTGTATGTGTGGTCCTAATGGTTCCACCCATTGCTGTGGGTGCATGATCGATGCCCCTAGTGCTATGGCTGCCACCTGAGTATTATTATATGCATAATAATTGAATGTTTGAAAATACTACTGGCCCCGCTATAGAAGGTATCTTGCCAGACAGTCTACTGTATCACAAGCAGCTCCATAATAATACACGCTGAGTCTAACTCAGTGACTTACTTACTAACATGCTATAATGAACATCACCCAACTTATCCAGAGTATATACCTTAGACATAGACCGACAACCATTAGCTACCATGGAAGAAAGCACTGTTATCTGCTAAGTTATAATAATTATGAATTATGCTCTAATGCTCATTAGTTATCACACCTGTATGTTTACAAGCCAGTCACATTCTGCACTTGCTTCTCCACTGCTTCATCTTGCTTCTAAAGGGCCGAAGGAAACATTACACTTTTCGTTGGCATGTGCAAATTCCCTCTATAGAATGTTGATAGGCAGAGTGCTATGCCAAAATGTAATAGTCCGCATGTAGTTGTGCAGACTTAGCAAGAGCTACTCCATACATGGTTGAGAAACACCACTATACTTGGCTGAAGTCAGGAATCTCTGGCCTTTCTGGTGCCTGAAATCGTATGGAATCTGGAGGCAAAGTTCATCAGGAAATTCTTGGAGGATGACTCATTGTTTGCGTGCATAGCTGGCTGTGGTAGTAGGGGTGAAGTAGCAAACTCGACATGTCCTTTGAAAAATTTGAAGTACAGGGATATGTTAGACCATACCAGACAATAGCACTCTTAGTATTGACCTTTTCTACTATGAGATAGCAAAGCTTTGTACCCTCACTTTGACATACATAGAACTGTTGTTTTGGCAAAGAATGCAAGCATGCATGGTGCAAGGGTGGTTTCACAACAGCATCATGTGACCTCAGTATTATGCTACTTCAATGTTGTCATTCTGTTCTGTAGAGGAAGAGATATGTCGATTTTCTCAAACCTTCGTCGCTTTGCTTTTTCTCTTGTGTATCATGAAACTAGTCCGTGGGATGAAATTCATGCATACCAAAGCTTCAAACAGCATGCGTATATTATCTTTGCTGCATTGTGACTATGAGTGAAATGTTGTTGTAATCAGCAGCTACCATTTTGAACTTGAAGTCATTTTTGACACTCCATCTCTGTTGGTGCTGGAGATTCCAGACTCCACAAAAATGTGAAAATAATTGTTGTTATGCAACATGGAGCAGCTTTATTACTATTTTCCATATTTGAGCAACCTCTCCTGGATTTCAGTTATGTCATAGCCTATGCCAACGCCTCATTGTACAAAATAACTGCTGTCCTCTTGTATTCCACCACGTGGGTGCATGTGTATACACTAGAGTAGTGGGGTATGAGAAACGGCAGTGGGTTGAATGACGTGCTACCGACAGAGCTTTGTGTGGTGTCACACCTTTATACAAGCCACAAGCCACATTACTAGCTGTTTGTGGATTCAACAATTGCCTTCAACCAATGGGAACTTTTAAACTCCATACCTTTGTACAAAGTTGAGTGGGCTTTCTACAGTCATTTTAATTGCTGCAGTCATTTTAGCAGGAGACAGGGTGTCTGCTAACCAAGCCAAGCAATTACCTGTACCCTCCACCAATCAGCCCGTTATCTTCCTCGAGTTTGCCAAGGCAGTACAACTGTCAACTACCAACAATTGGATGTTGTGTACCACCAGCGGAAGATGTATTATAGCTAAACTGTTTTTCATTCATCCCAGATGCTTTTGGTGGAGGTTATGCAAAGCAAGCCAGGTGTCATTTTCTGTTTTTCTGTGGAAATATTCTGTGAATTTGTACACTTTCACTCTGTGGACACTACATAAGATAGTGGTTATAGCTCAGCTAGACTACATAAAAGAGTGGTTACATAATTATAGCTCAGCTATCTGGATCAAACGCCGCAACACCGATGATACTGCTGATAGACTACACACGATTGCAAGGAAGAGCTAAATTGGCACTACTTCTGCTGGTAGTGTTGGCTTCAGCAGCAGTGGGTACTCATGCAGCTGAAGATAGGAGCTGTCCCCTCTGGACGTACTGGAAAAATTCTTCCTCGTCCTGTGTGTGTGGCAGTAGTGTGGATGGACTTGTCAAGTGTGACAAACACACTCACACACTGACATTGAGGTCTTGTGGCTGCCTAACTCACGACTACTCGACAAACAAAAGTATTGCTGGCTATTGCGCCTATTCGTGTGTATTAAATCTCCATAATCCAATTCATATCGTGAATGAAACCTCAAATTCCAGTGAAACATGTGACTTATTCAAGAGGACAGGCCCCCTGTGCTCAGAGTGTATTCAAGGCTATGGAGTCCCACTTTATACTTATGCTCTCAACTGCGTGAGGTGCCCTCGCTTCGAGACAGTGAAACTGGTTAAGTATCTTCTTGTGTCGTTGCTACCTCCGACACTTTTGTTCGTTGTTATAACAGTACTCCACGTCCATGTCCTTCATCCACCAATAAGTGTTTTTGTTCTGGCAGCACAAGCAATATCAACACCATTAATTCTGCAGTCTTCACTCAATGCAAAACAGTCTGCAGTGGGAAGTATTTTCCTCAAATTTGTAGCCACAGTGTATGGCATATGGAACCTTGATTTCTTTAAGGCTTTTTATAAACCAGAATGTGTTAGTCCAGGTTATACGACTTTAGAAGTATACGTCATCGAAGGGCTGACTGGTCTATATCCTCTCTTTCTTTGTGGGCTCCTCTATTTGCTGATAATTGTTCGTAGCCGTGGCTACAGGATAGCATTAAAACTCCATTACGCTTGTTCCCGTTTCCGTGGTACTTTTAACATCAGGGAGTCCATAATTGGCACTTTTGCCACTTTATTCCTTTTGTCGTACATGAAAATTGGGTTTGCTGCTTTCTATATCCTTGCACCTACTAGGATTTGGAGCCCTAATGGCCATCACTACTGGGCTGTGTACATTGATCCCTCGATGCGGTATTTTACATCTTCACATGCCCTCTACGCGTCCGCAACTATCGTCCTTGCACTCTTGCTGGTGATACTACCTGTATTCTTGCTGCTCTTCTACCCCCACCGCTGGTTTCAGAGGTGTTTGGAGTACTTACACTTGAGGTCACTGGCTCTGAATATGATCGTGGATGTCTTTCAAGGCTGCTATAAAGATGGAACTAATGGCACACGAGACCATCGCTATTTTGCAGCTCTGCAGCTCATGCTGAGACTTGTCGTCCCGCTTGCATTCAGCTTTACCAAGGAGGCATTTTTGTCTCTCTTTCTGTCTTCCCTTTTATTGGCTGCATTTATAACAGCGTTTGTTATCGCCCGCCCATACAAAAGGAGCTTGTACAACAATACTGATATACCGATACTAATGACAATATTGTGTCAAACTATTGCCATGAACGTTGTGCTTATGCTTGAGGTATATAACTACAGTTCACTTTCCATTAGTCTCCCGTACGTTATTATCGCATTCAGTCTTATCACACCACTCATATACCTTGCTATAGTGTCTTTTCTGTATGTGCGCTCTGTCATGATTCACCGCCAGTGTTGTAAGCAACACGGACCTGAGTCTGAACAGCTCTTGCCATATTAAATATCATCTTCTCAATTTTGTAAGGAACATTGACATTGAACAACTGATGCTATTGTTCCAGATTTTATTCCTACAGGTCTTATACTGAGATATTTGTATAAAGATCAATGTAGCTACTATCATTCATTTAATGTGAACCTTGTGTATGTATGTGCTCCAATACCCATATATAGCCCCTTGCATTAGCTCACAGATACCCTGTTTCCTTTCTACACACAGATCAATACGAAATCACGCCGTACAGCAATATCACGGCTGCTTATATCACACTAACTAGAGCCCCTTTTTCAACTGAAAATCCAATTGCTGATCACATTACAGCTCTTAGTGGAACTACGTATTATAACTTTTGCGTAGCTAAATAGTTATATACCTACTTCTCACTAAAATGACGCGTAATGCCATAACTTGATACTGAGCTTCTTATAATTGCTGCTAAGACTGTGGCTAAAATAATTACAAAGGCAGACAGCGCCCGATAATAATCAAGCCAACCAATTTTCTCCCCCACCGATGAAAACTTGTTAGCTTTCTCAGTTGTACCAAGGCAATCTCACAATGTGTGTTTGGACAAGAGTTAGAAAAACTTCTGCCATAATTGTGATTGCAGCACTTTTAGTCAATTTCACCTGTTCGATCTCTAGTTTTAGCTTTTTAAAAATCTGTACATGAGCATGTAGCTAATAAATTGAGAAGGCATTATATTTTACTCACTAGAGTCAGAGTTACGTCACTATAATACACTTGTTGGGGCAAGAATGCACTGTACATACATATGTGGCTAAAATCAATTCTTACGGCAGACATACGTACCAACTACTGCACTGGTTGTCTAGATTTCCAGAGTTTCATGTTTGCTCTAATGAAGTTTTTCCTTGTCTGTGACAGGAGGAGAGGTGGTGTAGCTCTGTGCTGGACCTTGGCTCCGGTGGCGGTGGGAGGAGAGTAGACTGCAGGTCTTCCCACTATCTCGTAGCACCACTCAGTGGACTGGCACTGGAAGGGAAGGAGTTTTATACGTGTAGGTAGGTGGCAAGAAGTATATACAGTGTTTACCAGGGTGGAGGATACATCTAATAATGAGTGGAGCAAGGCAATCAAACCTACACCAGAAGCAAGGCAATCAACCGATACCAGGACAAACCGATACCACGAAACCTAATTAGTGGAACAGGGCAATGCATAACATTGCAATACACCAGGATAGACTGTTTTGCAAAGAGGACTTGAACCTAAGACTGTCTGCTCTCTAGGCAGAGCACTCTATCCACTGAACTATACCAGGGCAGCTGGGCAGGCAAGGCTCAAAGTCTGCTGTAAAGCTCCAGGAAAAGGAAAAACCAACTCTTTGCTATGGCACAAAAAGCATCAATTCTTCTATCAGGACGTACATTAACTATGAGTCTTGCTTTGTGGACACGGCCGTAGATACGTGGTTTGTAGGCGATGAAGAAGAGTGTTCCTCTGCTGTTGACTGGAGCTAGTTCCCCACTAGTGGGAGAGACAGTGATGTCAGGGTCTGACCCCATGGGCCAGGTGGGCAGTAAATGGAAGTGGATGCCTGCCAAAGAAACACATCATACAATAAGAGTTGTGGTACGTACAAGAATGAAAGAGGAAGACTTTGTGAATAGCATGTTATTTTTGGCCCTGAGGTATGTAGCAGTACTCACTCCTGCATGCTTGTGAGTCGAAACTGAATCTGAGTCTCTCTGTTGAGGGAGGTGGCCTCGATGACGATGACATCATCAGGGTCGGCCATGTTGGCGCAGAGGTGGAGAGGAAACTTCCAGACACCTCCAGAGCCACTGCATCTCACATTCAGCTCCACAGTACAGCTGTACGTATAATTATACAGGAAGAATATTAGATGTGGTCAAGGGACATGCTGTACATGTTCCACCCACCATAATATGGCTGCCTAGTTTCCTTGATGAACCAAAATAGGAAACAAGCAATAGTTTGTTTCCTTACCATAGAGGCCAACACCCATAAATCAACATCACAACGTGCACTTTGAAGCTCCACAGAAACGGGTCCCAAGTATGCTGTGTTTGTAAGGAAGGAATGTGTGTATATACCTGAGTGCCCTTGGTGGGACAAAGACAAATCCAAATACGAGCTTCACGTGACCTTCTTCGCTGACCACCCTCCTCAGCAGTTTCACTACGACACAGTCTCGAATGAGGTCAGAGTACTCGCCGTCCACACACACCAGCTCGTAGGAATAGTGGCCATCAGCCTCACTCTGCTGGGGGAGACCCTGGTCGTTACCAGAGGAGGTATCGAGATTGGGAGCCTTTGAACGAAAAATGGCTGCATCCTTCATCTTGCGACTGACAAGCATCACCTCTAACTTCTCCTCGACCCTCTCCTTTGCCTGGCAGACTATCTTTGGAGCTGACTTTGGGGACAGAGGGCTGAACTGGGGCTGGCCGATGATGGGATACCGCCACACTAGTTTGTTCTCGCTCCTCGTTCCTTCGGTGCTCACGGTCATGTTAGTACGGTGTGTGTGCATCTCCTCGGGAACAAACATGACGGGAATGTCCAGAGAGACTCCTGGACGGAGTAGGATCCCGTGTGTGCGTTTGAGGAGGAGGCAGAAGCTCTCCAAAGGGTGTGTGTCACAGAGAGTGACTTGGAAGAGGGTGGGGGTGTCCAGAGGGTTGGTGAAAGAGACCACGTGTGTCGTGTTGGAGTTGAGGCTGGCCTGGATGGTGGTGGGCTCCATTTGGGAGGGCTCCGAACCCTCACCTTGCAGTATGAAGACCTGCTCTCCAAACTACGGCACAATAAAAGTAGAAAGTGAATGCAAAATCCTACATACAGGTTCTCCCCGTTCATGGTTACATGGGTAATGAAAAACCCTAATGCAGTGTTAAAGGACAAAATGTGGGTATGCCTAGGCCTGCATGGACAGTGTGCCATTTATACGATAAACCAGTCACTGTGCTCCCCCCACCCTTAGGTTTCAGTGTATACTATGCAAAACCTCTTGCTAAGAGGCATTTATTCCCATGCTCCCATGGTATCCTCTCTGTGAACATGGTCACCTGTTGGCTGGTGAAGGAGATGTGTGCCATATGGTCTCCTGAGCCAACACAAGATGGTTTGAACAGTACCGGGACATCAATACTGCCTCCAGCCTCTACCTCCACCTGAACAACCACATTAAAAGATACATTGTTTAGAGTTACTACCAATATAAGTGGACACGTAATGATGGGTGGGCTGGGTGTGAGGAGCTGCATTAGAAAAAGCAACCCAATTGCGTCTAACTTCTCCCGTCATTCATCTCAACCAAACTCATCCCATCACTGTCAAGCGATAAACTTTAACTTGTACGTAAGTATGTTTGAAGTACAGCACATTTGATTGTGGTATAATAAAGTTTTGAACTAACGTAATGTCTACCTGGCTGTCAGTGAGAGCTGGGATGATGAAGTGTCTGGTGTTGGAGCACTGACAGGAGAACACCACAGAGTGCCCCAGAGGATTCCTCAGAGGAACCGACACTTGCTCCGTTCTATGAGGTCAACAATCGTGTGATAGTCCGTGTGAGGCCAAGTGTAAGAATTGTTGCACCCATTGCGCAGAAAGTGTGTTAGTACACATCTTGATTGGCAATTACACTCTGCTAGTTCACTTTATGCTGTATGTACGTACAGTAGAGTGCATGTGAGTATTTCTTTGTGTTGGCAAACAGTCGATGGATAAACATGAATGCACTGCTTTTCCGAGGAACTACGTATGACCTATTATGATAGGAATTTCCTGAGTGTCTAACTTGGATGCTAATTGCTAATTGACATTGCTATACATAAGTGTGAGCGACACATATGTAGGTAATGTACTGTACTGACATCAATGTAGCGAAAATGGATTTTTCCTTCCTTTACAAAAACCTCGGCAAAAACAAGTGTGTCAATATCACTGAATTTCCATTATTTTTGTTCATACCTCCAGTGCTATATCGTGACTAAAATGTGGCAGATGACCTTAGTGAGGAGTACCCAAGAGGTTTAACTTACTTTCCCAGCTTGCAGGTGACATTAGGGAGGGTGATGGGAGTGGGGTCAGTGGCTGTGAGTTGGAGCTGGTACCAGAACTCCCCGTCAGGACCCCCATCAAACACCACCCTGCAGAGGTTGGTGGTGTCAGCATGAAACACGTATATTACACATGCAGATAAACTACCCTCTCCCTCCTTACACGCTTATAAAACCATTGTATGTACGTGTACCATAGTACCACATAGTAGCATCTATCATTTTGTAAGTGTTGCATGCTCCATACATATATGTGGGCACAATTTCAGGAACCAATGTACGAATACAAAACGAATAAAATTTCAACGAGGACACCAAGATACATAAATCTGCATTACCTCTTGCACCCGACTTTACTGGGAAAGAATGGGCAAATGACTAGACGATGCCTCACTACTCTATAGTACGTATGTATTCCTGATACAATGTACACTCACTCTCCTGCAGTGTCTCCAATGAGAGAGGGTGCAAAGGTGAGAGGGTAGGATGTGCTACTGTTGGCATCAACAACCAGAGAGCCAGGCCCAGAGACATACTCCCCACCTACCACCACCTGTGTGGATATACACGAATTATTCCTATTACAGTTTTTGGCCGAAGTAAGCTTTACATGACGTAGCGTAAAACTTTCGAGGTAAATTGAGTAATTGTGGAGGTTCCCTTAGGCATACAATTTGTAATGTCACATATGTATATTCCTCAACAGCTTGGCAGCATAGAAAAGTGTGTGCTCCCCACTTACGGTGAGTTGGAGGGGGTGTGGCTGAGAGTTGGTGACGTGGAGACGTGTGAGGGTGGAGGAGAGGGTGGGGCAGGTGAGGGGGACCACCTGGTCGGGCGGGGCTGGCTCCGCCCTCACCTCAATCTGGAACCAAACGTGGTGTGGGGCACTGGATGCTTGACCTCTCCTGCTAGACACCGCACTCAGACTTCTCCTATAGACGTATATACATTATGTATACACAATTATCAAGTATATACACTTATGGATATATTTAGTACAGTAAAGTACGTGTATGTAGTTGTCTAAATTGTACAAACACAAATATTCATGAATGTACGTACTCCATTTACGGGGAGTAACATACAGAGGAAAGGGCATGGCTAGTAATTATCGGTGGATAAGAGTAACAGCTACATATACCCAGCAGATAGTTTGTTTTTTTATGCCTGAGTACTGTTGAATGCATGAATGGTTGACTAGAATGGCTGACACAGAGTGTGCAATTGCTTTGAGCAAACAATGAACATATGTTTTCTACCCATACCATATATGACCCTGGGCACATTATTTCCGCTGCAGTATTAATTGCAGCACTGGTGTAACTGATAGGTTTCAACACACCACAAATGGACAAGGTATGCCCTGGGGAACTGCCTATGTGAGTGTGGTGAACGTGTAATGTTACGTCGGTACCCCAAGGTAGAGTACATATATAGTAGTAGTAACTGGGGAGTGGTGGCTGGCTGCCAGTACATACTTGGATAAATTCAACTAACCAGACATGGGGTGCATACCAATGTCCGTGTGTAATCAGTCGTGCATCTTTTTTGGCAATTGTTGCTACCAATCAATCTTGATAAAATTTGGAACTACATGTAGGGTCAGGGTGTTGTTTACACACGTGTACATTCCAATTCACATGGACCAAGTTGTGTGTTGACTTGTTTGTTTTGCCTTTGCCTACCTCTTTTTTCACATGCATACACGTAGCTGTCGCAAGTTTGAGAGTCCCAGCTAGGGTAGCTTCTTCGTTGTCCTGGGTGTACAATTGCATCGTTTGTTTTGTCTTTCTTTTGTGTTTATCTAGACTAAAATGAATGTAAGGCGAGTGAGTTCAAGAGCGCATGCATGTGGCGTTACGAAATTTCAAACTTTGTTACGAGTTTTTAGAAACATAATGGTATGTGTGACGGGATAGATAAGCAGAATGTAAGAACCCTCAGTCAGAGGACTAAGTTACACTCTCACTGAGGTCCTGATGTCCTGATACAATGTGTACATACAAACATAATAAATGGCAGCCTGTCTCACCTATCTCTTGTGCCGGGAGCTTGAGCAACAAAGGCCACAGCTCCAGAGACCACTCCCCTCCTGATTGGTCTAACGAGCAGGGGGTAGTCCACCAAGTCCCCGCCAGTGATGGTGACGGACGGTGGACCGCTCACACACGTCAGGTCAGACTCGACACGGAACTCTGTCGTTCTCTCATTGTGGTTGGGGACATGCAGAATGTGAGTCACACTGCATTTGAAGATTTTAAAACTGTTATTCACTTCAAAGAAGAACCGATGCACTACATATTCGATCACAAAACATGTGAAAAACCTTTTGTGTGAATCTCCACACTTCCTAGACACAACTGCAACGCCAGGATGGCTATAATAATGGATGCCATACCCGACATCAAAGAGTGTAGAGTGTCAGGTTTGCAAGCCGCAGCATAAATATTATGTACATCTCCATTTGCTAGTCCTCTGTTTGTACTATATTCATAATATTGTGTTTTGTTATAACAAGTGAAGCTATTGTTTCTCCTTTATAGTAGGGGAGTAAAGCGTTGATTGTAGGTTATTTCACACCTACCAACACACTACTATATACTAGGCAGTTATGGTGCAGGCATGTATGTATGTGTGTGGACCTGGTCTTGGCACGTGTGTGGATGAGGACATAGTCTTGGGCCAGTGGTTTCTCAGCCACTCCTCTCAACTGGAACCTGTGCTCTGTGCCATCATTTCCATTCACCAGACACAGCTCTCCCTGAATGTGGACAACACTCTCTCATGACACACGTACATACGTCCGTACTATACATATGTACAGTACATACAGACTTGTACAGTGTAGAGCATTGTAATGAACCTGCATAGTGAGATACAGAGAGCCAACTTTGACACTATTGTTGGGTTCAAAGCTGCACTGTAAATGCATAGCCGTATGTTAGTGTTTGAGTCTATGAGTATAATACTGGATTTGCCCTTGGTACCTCACTTCTGATCGATCATAATGCTTATGGTGGGAGGGTCTCTACATGTTGACTGTTAATTTCGCTTTGACACCCACCTTCTTTTGTGTCTCAGTCTCAGGAAATTAAAACTACTCAGTTCCTACATACTATGGCTGCAAGCTAGAGCTGCTTGTCTAGGCTGTGGGCAGTGTGGGGGCGCATGGTTATAGTGGTTGCTAGGATATCCAACACCCATAATGGAATGCTGTTACTATGGCCTTAGGTATGCCAGAGGAAGTAAGCAAAGATATACAGGAAGTGGAGAGGATATTAAAGCTCTAATTAGATAACTTATTCCCTGACTTCACACCTCTTCTTCCTTCAAAATTTGATTGAAGACACATCAAAGACATGCATACATAATAGATAGCCTAGTCCAAGATCAGGGCCCTTGCACTGTAACTAACAGATTTGACTTCAACTGCATGTACAAGTGAAGTTCCCTATCCTCTATAGTATGAACCAAACTTGACATGCACTGCATGCGGGCATAATGATGAGTCCCATGTGACTGAGTAACTATCGATATTTCGTGTATGAACATGTATAAACAAACATCACATCAATGTCAATGTGCACACTGTAGTAAGAAGTACGTACATAGCTACGTACAGGAAACATGGAGATGTTTTACTTCATGGTACTATACCTCTACTGTTCCCTCTTTCTTGGGGTTAAAGGTCAAAGGATAGGCAGTGGTAGAGAGTGGTTGTGAGAGGATAGAGTCTGGTCCGCTGAACCCCGACCCCCGCAGGGTGGCCCCCAGCAGCCACTCCACGGTACTGGGGTTTACCTGAACTCAGTCAGAGACATGAGAGATGAAAGCTATAAATTATGTCCCTCAGATTCGTTGAAACACACATGTATTATTATGGTAAAATTTCAATGGATCTTGAAGATGCACATTAGTACGTAGAGGCTTACTCGTTAATGTAGATTAGCCTGGACATAATCTTATAATGTGATGTGTCCTGGGAGCAAGTTGCTGCATAGAACATGCACATTTCCAGAAGCTTCATGTGTAAATGTAGCTTAACCTGTGCAGAGAACACTCCTTGTACGTACGTAGTTAGATGTAAGAGTCAACGCTAGCAAGGTCTCCTATGAGGGGATCGAAGATCTGAGTATACTCACAATGGGGATGTCCTGGGTGAGAGGCTGCATGGCAGTGGTGGTAAACTCCAGCTGAACCTCTCTGCATCTCTCCAACACCGTACTCTCAATGATGAACACCCTCACCTCGCGGGACGACCTGAGAACCACACGACACTCAAACTGGCCCGACTCCTCTGATACAAACCCCACCGTACACCTCCCCACCCCTCCCCTTCTCCCCGGGACACGCACGATCTCCGGCAATTCGAAATTCTCGCCCGATCCCTCCACGCTGAACACGAGCTCATCCAGGTGCTCCACGACGTTGTCAGTGGCAGAGAGAGTCTTCTCTTGGAGTTGGAAGAACTCCCTGGCAGTGGCGAGTGCTGCATTCTCGAGGGAGTCAGTGAGGACTCGTCGTCGCAGCTCCTCTGGGTCCATGCCCCACTGGCACACCTCCAGGAGGGCTTTCTCCAGCCCGGGGTTCTCTGAGTGGACAAACAGGTCCTCCTGGACTCTCTCACCTACGTAGGCCTTTAGGTGGAGCGTCTGACTGTCTCGGTTGACAAAGAATCGAGAGTCCGTTTCGTCGCTCGTTTTCGGGAGAATTGGGAAGGGAAGACTGACGGTAGCGGCGAGGGATAGGACGATCACCCCCAGGGCATCGTTTCTCAGGACCACAGTGCAGTGACGTGGCTCTGTCTTGAGGGGGACAAAGGTTAGGTTGAGTGTGGTTGGGATGCCTGGGTTGAGGGTGACTCGGTTGGCATGTGGGTTGAATGACGTCATTCTGTCTGTAGTACCTGTGTAACAGTGTGGGCATTGGTACATACACTATAGTACATGGTATGTAACAGCGTGGGTGTACATGTATCACTACATGTACATGTGTATGTGTACATAACATGTGTGGTATGCACTATGCCCCTGGGAACGGTAGTAATATCTACTGCCCGAGTTCTACATCACATTTGCTCACACACCACATTCATACGTGTATTCATATGTAGAGTGCTACTAGTAACGTGGACAGACGACCGACAGAGATGTGGGACTATTGAAAAATGGCCCCAGGCACAACAAACATTGACGGGATGTCATTCCCATACCAGTACATGTGTAGTAACCCACTGAGAGGAAGCTTTCCTAGAAAGGCACTACGAAACGTAATTCAAAATTAGTATGTACACACACACGATGTGAAGTATAAGTTAGAGATGGTGTGTGACATACGTTTCTGAAGTGCAGTGACTGGAATTACTCCAAGTGATCGGTTTACCGTCTTTTTCCTGGGAAAAACAGTATGTCGTCACAGTAGACGGTACCAGGATGAATGTGTAGCAGTAAACATTGCTACAATTTAGGCACAAAAGTTGGCAATGCACATACACGTACCTACGTACCATTCATACAACATAATACTTACATTACCAGTGGTTCCAGGCAGAAGAATTGAGTAGCACAGGTGTATGTACACATTATTATGTTGTTGGTAATATACTGCAGTGCATTACGTACATTTTGTGGGTATTAAATTTGCAGGATAGAGACAGCTGGGTGCACATGAGTAATGCTATAATTGGTGAGGGAAGCTACGTAGCTATGTACGGTTCACATAGTTGAACTGAGTCCTCTATGCATGTTGTATCCAACGTTGCCATATGTCGTATTTAGTAACTGAATTATGCAATAGTTTGCTGCATGTACCTGTAATTCTCATGTTTCTCGCCAAAATGATTGGTTTCGCTATAGTGTAATGTGTGTACCAGAGCCATGTATGTATGTAGAGTACATGTACATTGCTAATGTGTAAGTAAATGTCACCTGTTAGCAGGAGAGAGAGAAGAGAGGAGAGAGACGTCAGTAGTCTCATACAGACATACATCAAAGACAGCAGAGGACTGGAAGTGGCTGGCCACTGTGAGACTAACACTCTGTGACTGGTAGAGAGCCACGCCCACCTGGACTCTAGACTGCCGGGACGCATACAGATGAGAGAGAGAGAGAAGAAGGAGAGAGGAGAGTGCATTTACTGTAGTATATTTTTGGGTCCCTTACAAATGTATAGGAGCGGTAATGAGACCAAAAAACGAAGACTTACCATTTTTGTACCCTTCTCACTAGCTGTAGAAAGACTTAAATAGTTAAACAGTGTCGGGATTAACAGTGTGCATGAATACGGGAGTTGAAAAAAGTAGCTGCTGCAGTGAGATTTAGGATTGCCCATCACTAGAAACTAGGTAATATCCACAGGACAAGTGAAATGAAGACTGGTAGGTCAGGTTGTGTACACACATGTACTATATATATATAGCTGCTATAAGGCATGGAGGGTGCGTGCAGTGACTACATAAATATACCTGAGGAATAGCTCCAGTGACTCTGCCCAGGAGGTGGAAGGCAAGAGAAGTTCCGTGACCTCCGTCAGAGACCAGCAGAAGCACAGCTTCACTGGGGTCCAGGTGACCTGTGTACCCCACCTCTACACTGACACTCTTACCACCTTCAACCTGTGTGTGCATGTGTGTGTGTGTGTGTTGCAGGAAGGGGAGCAATTCTTTGTCGATGACTATATAGCCATGCATTTGGAAGTGTCCCAATTTGTGGGCAAACACAATTTCATGAAGTAATAGACATCTGTCTGCATGTCTGTCTGTCTGTACAGGTCCAGCCCATGTGGTACATGGAGTGCCCGCGGGCTAAAAAGGTTGGTCAGTATACTGTTTTACTGTTGACGTCGGAGCATGCTTGGCATGCATATGCACTTTTGTAATAATTGTGGAGGGGCCCAGTCATAGCCAGAGGGGTTTTACTAAACTAGCTGCCCATATATGTTTCTTTGGCTCAACATTTGGGTGAGGTCCTGTCTTTTGCATGACTGAAGATCAGCAGCTACTGTACAATACCGAATACACACTGTATGTATCCCAGGAGGAAGCTATCCATAATGAGCTATCTCAAGTCAGGTAAACTGGGGTAAAGGCAGCATTTTTTTTGACTAAGGTGCCAAACATAAAATTGCCCATAATATTTCACCCTACCAATGTACTGCATTGCATCTGTAAATCTGTATTCTACATGTCAGGTACTCCTTACTGTTATGGTCTCAGGTGATCCAACAATGATAAATTTAGAGGCATGTTCTCCCCTCAGCAAAGCTCTGTACTTCAGGGTCTTTGTACTAGGATTGTCCAGAGTGATCTGCAGGAAATAATAGTTGCTACACATACAGCTACACTGATAAAGGCTGTATACGTAGTACACGATGCTGCAACATCCGCTTGTACAGTACGTACATGTATGCATGCTTTTCAAGATTATTACTCTCATATAATGTAAAATTTTTCATGTCATAATACGTATGTACAGATATTAAGTCAATGTGTAACCCTTCTTTACAGCTTTTATGCAAGTGATAATAATTGCACGTACATATTTATTAAAGCATGTACGTACCTTTTGCCTGATTTTGGAGTGAAGCAGTCCCTCCAGGAGGATGGTTCGGGAGTGGGGAGGAGGGAGAGAGAGGGGGAGGGGGAGAGGGAGGGGGTCTGGTAGAGATGGCAACACAGGAGGAGGAGAAAAACTGGTGTTGGAGTTGTCAGATCTGATGCCTGGAGTCAAGATAACGGAACATGCAATTATAATTGAAGAGAGGGTTTTAAAACAGGAGTAAAGCAATTACATATGAAAGAAAAAGAGTACAGTTCCGTACTTTTGTGTGCATGATTACTACAGTACGTACGTGTGTACATGGACGAAGGATGTTCAAACAAACACAAGCAAGTGTATAGAGCATGACCTCTAAATGGCCCTACATACATTACGTACGTGATTTGTCGTGCATGTACAATACAGAAATTGTGCAATTCGGACAACAAGTTGGGTTTGCTTTGGTTGCCAATAATGTGTGTGCACACACCTATTAACCTCCGTTCTTGAGCTAACGAGGAAGAGAGAGGGAACGAGTGAGTTTGGAGAGAAAGAGGACAAACAGTAATTAGCAGAAGACTCTCGAAAGCTTACGCACAAACACACCAGCACTGTAGCTAAAATTGAATTTCGACAAAAGACATTCTCTCCTGTCCTACGTTAGAGCAATGGCATTGCCAAAAATTACTTCAGACCGCATGTTCACACGCAGAAATTTGCACTCTGCATTCCAGAAGGCTGGCGTACTTGGCAGTCGTAGGCGAGTCCAATGTTGGCGAGTGCGTCCATCAGTACCAGGGCATTGTGGGAGCACTGCTCCGGACTGGATGGGTGAGAATACAGAGTTGAGAAGTGAGACAACACCTGCAGAGGAGGCAACATTGCACGACGCATTACAGTGGAATGAAAGGAGATGGCATCTGTGCATTACTCTTGAACTTCTACCCTTTGGTGTTTAGTTCCAATTTCTAGTCTGGTTTAAAGGCTCCCATAATACACACTATGTATGTAATCCAAGTGGGAGTGCATGGGTTGAAAATTCCACACAACAAAACCCAGGATAACTCAAGAAAAAAACTGTCCTACAGGTATGTACATACAACACTCGAATGCACGAAAATCGTTTCTTTTGGGCAAAAGTGATAGTCTCATTGCATTCATTATATCACCAGATGCTTGGCTTCCAGCCAAAGGGATGGAAAGTTGTGTGAAGGGCAGGGGTATCTTACGAGGAAGGGGCAGTAGGCAGACAGGACACAGGCCAACACAGTACAGTCCATCAGGTCCATGTCGAAACTCACTACCTCTCTCACCTGGTCACCTGCACACATGTGTATACATGATGACTTTGGGCTATACTGTAGTACATAAACGTTGTTTGTATGCACAGGGCACGGTACTACGTATGTGCTTAACTAACTGTACACAGGAAATCTGTCTCTTTGTTAGATGGGAAGTCAGTACAAAACTAGAATGAAGCTACTACCTAGATATCGAATTTCATGCACTGTTGACGTATGGGATTGAGAGCACGGAGAGAGCTGTACAGGCCAGCAAATTCTGACAATACAATACACTTCATGGAATTACGTATGTGATATTATTCATATTATGCCCAGCGATGCAACACACAATCACGATTAAAAGACACATATGTATTATTGTAGAATCACAATAGTGAACAGATACGTAGGTTACACAGGGACTCTATAGTGTATCTCAGTGGGACTCTACGGTACATATTCCCACCACTCACCAGTGGATCCCAGTACAGTGTGTCTCTGTTGGGAGTAGTGATGGTTGAGCCAGGCCAGAATGACTCTCTCTGGGTGACTGTAGACGTTACTGCTGGTCCCAGCAGAGCCCACGCTCAGGTCTCCCACCTTGTCTCTCAGGTAGGCTGGGACCTGGCGAACCACTCGAGGCAACACCAACACCTGCATTCATGTACATACATGTTGTAGATTTGAACCCCTACCAGCTGAGTTGCTCAGTTGGCAGAGCACTGCAGAGTGTCGTGGGTTCGAATACCACCAAGGGCAGCTCTTCTTTGGAAAGAGCTGTCCTGGGTGTAGTTGACTTGTTTGCTTTGCCTTGCCTTTCTACCTCACTGCCTAGTACAGTTGATGCATGTGTATGATCTGAATGGTCTGATGCTGTCCACTTGTGACTCAGGGTGATCGAGTTCTAACTGGGAACACACTGTGCCTTGGTCGTTTTGCAGACCAGTAAAGTTCAACGGTCATTGTGTAGGCTTCTATTGGCGGATTTCAACAATATGGCACTTGAATGGCACGACTGCTACACTGCTACTGAATACATACGTATGAAATATCATCTCAATGTACAGCACAGTATACATATATGTGAAGAGGCACGGGAAAAGGGACCTATATAGCTGGAATGTGAAAATTAAGTTTTTGAGGGTGAAAAACCACAAAAACTTAATTTTCACATTCCAGCCATATAAGGTCCCTTTTCCCATGCCCCCTCACATATACTGAAAGCAGCACTTTTGGCAAGCAGGTTTGGGACATGGCACGAGCAGTTGTCAGGAGTATAGAGAGACACCTTGACTATGAGGAGGAGGAGGTAGGTCCAGGCCTGGTAGGACCTGTCCTGGAATTCCTCCGGGGAGGTGGGGGGAGGGAGGGGGGAGGGGCAGTGCTGGCAGTCCAGTCGCCACTGCTGGTAGTCTCTGTAGTCCAGGAGACTGTCTGGTGTCAGACACCATACCTCTCCTCCCTGGTTCCTGCATTCATCAGTGAGATCAAACAGTGCCTGATACATGACATCTTCCTTCTAAGGTAGTATATACAGCATGCAAAGTACCAGCACTCTTCCCCCTATTGAGCTAAAGAGAAATCTGAAATGTCTATGTGCCACACATTAACAAAACAGTTTCATCACCAGAAAAGGTTGCATCAGTTATGAACGCAACGTATGTAATAGGCACTAAATCATAAGTAAGGTATGAAAGAAAAGCAAGTGCAAAGCAAAGAAATAAAGGCACACAGGTGACACATAAGTATGTCTCTACCTGCATCAAAGAGCACTGCAAATATGTACGTAGTGTACAAAATTGCCCGCACAGTATTGAGGGATGAAGGTGTGATAATGTGTACCTGAGGAAGGAGATGATGGTGGAGAGAGTGGAGTACTGCTGGTTGATCTTCTCAGAGGGAGTGGTGCAGGGAGGGGGGTTCATGGGTATCCCTGGAGGGAGTCGACCACACAGATGAGTCACCAGTTCCATCAGCTGGCCTCTCTCCACTCTGATGGACGACCTCTGCTTCACCCCTCGCTTCGGGACATCTTGAGGGAGAAACAGGTGCTAATGTTAGCACAAAAAACTGAATCTCAGCCTCTCTTTAATGTATGTATGCTATTCTGTTTGATGGTTTATTGAGCTAAGCAAGTGTTATATATACCTTGCATAGCTGTCTGAAGGAGTGATATCAATTTCTACCTACAGTGTATCATGTGCATACGTAGATGGTGCTGTCCATAGTGTATTGCTCTAAGTTACGTATATTGTACTGTTAAATTTAACACTTGCTAATAATACATGGCATTCCATTAGCAAGTCCAACGAGATGAGATTTGGTTCTTGCTGTGGATAGTGTTTGTGTCCATTGAGGAAGAGCTGAAGTGCTCACCATGTCCAACTCTGTCTCTGAGGTCAGTAGGAGAGGTGATGTGTCTCACTCCCTGGGCCCATCCGTAGCAGGACACCCACCGGCATACTGCATTCACACTCTCCTGCACAGACACACACAGTGACATTGTGGCTGTTTCTCTGATTAGCATGTACTGTATTAGTTAAAGTTAAGTACAAGTTACAGCACTGTGCGAGTGTACTACGGGCACTACTGAATGCAGTTTGCAGTTAGAACTAATATGAACCAAGTAGCCTCAGTCAAAATATCTTAGTACTGTGAAATAAACCACTGACGAATGCATTGCACAAACGACATCAAGTTTGGTAAAAGGCTTGTCGTACTTACAGGCCCTTTGAATGGAAACAGGTCCTAGACAGCCTTGCTTAAAAAGACTTCAGAAGCCTTTCATAATACGGTCATTGCAGCACTTGTAAAAAGCATAGGAGGTCGAAGAAGGAACAGATAAGAGAGAGAGAGAGAGGAATGGATGAAAGAGGGAGAGAGAGTGAGGAAATAGGGTACGAGAATAGAGAAAGAGAGTGGGGGAGCATACCTGCATGAAGATGTCACTGTAAGAGAAGTCCTCGGAGAAGGAGGCAGTGAGGGGAGTGTGCGAGAAGAGCCCTCTGGTCTGAGAGGTGGCCAGAGACACTGCTGATGAGGCTGACACTCCTCCTCCACTACTGCTGTTGACTGCAGTGGGGACACAGGAAAAAAACGTAGCAATATTATGTTGGAGACTTGCCACGGGTGGAAGCATGGTGTATATTTTCCCCCCAGGTTTGTGAATGTGCTAGCAGAACTATCTGCTTCAATTTTATTATTACAGGGACTGCGTGCCATGTTCGACGAGACGTACCCTGACCCCGTACGAGTGTTGAGTATCGGAGAGCCTGTGGAGATGTACCCTCATCATCAGTAACAGTTGCATACCCCATCCCTACTTGTTTTTGTTTTTATTGCAGTATTCCCAAAAAAAAGAGGTGAGGTGGAGATGGAGTACACAGCTTTTTGTCTCTCCATTGAAACTGAGGTCTGTTTATTATCACATGGTGGATGCACAAGGCAAGAGTGTGTCTTCTTAGAAATAGGGTTATGAAAACTGCTACACCTTATGGATGCAAACTGGAGAGCCCACGAGGCCATAAGCTGTATATACGTAGCGTTTTTGCATCCTGCAAAGCAAAAATGAAGAGTCTCCAGCTAGTTGTGGTGGCAGCGTTTATCTTCCAGACTGGAGCTTCTCAATGTGAAGGTGAGCAAAATACTTAATGGAACAGTTATAATAGAAGACAAACCACTGAGGGTATTGTATGTACTTCACCTGAAGTGTATTGCAACAGCATGATATCTGTTACGAAAAGAACAAAGATCTGTTTATGGTCACATGGTGAGAAACACAATGAGATGGTTATGGTGACAACTCCCATTTGGTTATAAAGTGAAGCATAAAGTGCATATCTGTAGCTCTGTATGGCCATGTGATGAAAGAATGAAGAGTCTCTGGGTGGTTGTGGTGGCAGGATTTATATTCTCTCTACTGCAGATTGGAACTTGTCAATGTGATGGTGAGAATTGCATGATAGAAATAACGTGAGACAGTAAAAATGTTCTACATCTCTCAGTTGTGAGGCTAGCTGCAGCAGTACATGAGACACTGAGTCCATTCATGACTGAAATGAGGGAAGATCTTAGCAGAATTGAAGGTAAAGTTGATTCTCTGAGTGGAGATATTGAAGAACACAAGAACAAGACGGCTGCTGAACACAGTATGACAGTGACGACTGTGCACTCTGAACTGGAGCGAAATGTACTGACCAATGTTACAAAGGAACTGAAGAAGACTGCTGACTATATACTTGAACAACTACCCCCATATGAGTGTGGAGGTACAGGAGGTTGGAGACGTGTGGTCTACCTGAACATGACAGACCCCAACACCAACTGTCCCTCTGGCTGGCAGCTCACTAGTCACTCCAAGAGGACCTGTGGTAGAGTTAACACCAGCATTCTCTCTTGTGACTCAGTCTTGTTCCCTGTCGGTGGAGATGACTACACTAGTGTGTGTGGCTCTATCAGAGCCTACCAGTATTACCGGGTTGATGGATTTCAGGCCTACCATCTTGGACGTGTGACCACAATAGAAGGAGCCTATGTTTCAGGTGTCAGTCTCACACATGGCAGTCCACGACAACACATCTGGTCATTTGCTGCTGCTACTACTGAGACCTCAACTAACAATGAAGGATGTCCTTGTACAGGTTCCAGTTATACCGCCCCACCATTTGTGGGTGGAGACTACTTCTGTGAATCAGGAGTCAACTCAGGATTAGTTATTAGAGTCTTCTATCCAGATGATCCTCTCTGGGATGGAGATGGTTGCAGTAGCAGCAGTAGCTGTTGCTCATTCAACAATCCTCCATACTTCACTAAGACACTCCCCAGCCCCACCTCTGACCCTATAGAGGCCAGACTGTGTCGATGGAACAGTGGTGATGATTCTCCGGTTGAGTTCATGGAACTCTATGTCAAGTAGAAAAACACTGAGACTATGAAGTGATGGACTCTGTGTAGTTGTGTAGTTATTGTTCTCAGTGGTATATCAGTTTAGAGGTATGCAACTGTCTCATATACATCCTGCGTGGCGGTAACTATTATTGGCACTGGAGCAGGATTGCGAGCTAGTATTTAAATTGCTGGACTGTAGACGAAGCAGATAAGACGTGTTACCTATAATAGCAAAAATAGACCACACACCAAGAGAATATGGACAGGGCCAACAACGGGGAGGTGGTGTCTGCTTGGGGGAAGGGGAAAGGGTCAATAAGATCAAAGACTGGAATGATGAGTGAAGCTGAACGTAATAGGTGTAATCATTAAAAGTTCAAGTCTCTCTTTGGGTAGCTCAACTGGTAACAACGCATCACATCGGTCAGTAGCTATCTGACAAGTTCAACCCACAGGAGGTGTTGTGATTGTGAGGTCTATCCCTAACACGAAAACTGAGAAGACAAACAGTTGAGGGTATTGTACTTCACCTGAAGTGTATTGCATTGTGTATAATAGCATGATATCTGTTACGAAAATAGCAAAGATCTGTTTATAGTCCATGGTGAAAAACACAATGAGATGGTTATGGTGACAACTCCAATTTGGTTAAGCATAAAGCTGTATCTCAGTAGCTCTGTATGGCCTATGGATGAAAGAATGAAGAGTCTCTGGGTAGTTGTGGTGGCAGGATTTATCTTCTCTCTACTGCAGATTGGAACTTGTCAATGTGATGGTGAGAATTGCATGATGGAAATAATGTGAGACAGTAAAATGTTCTACATCTCTCAGTTGTGAGGCTAGCTGCAGCAGTACATGAGACACTGAGTCCATTCATGACTGAAATGAGGGAAGGTCTGGCTGCTGTTGAAGCAAAACAAGAAGATTTTAGTGAGAAACTTATGTCTGAACTACAGGAGACAAAACAACTTCTTCATTTATCTCTGGACCGAAAATTTGTGGAGGTACAGGAGGTTGGAGACGTGTGGTCTACCTGAACATGACAGACCTCAACACCAACTGTCCCCCTGGCTGGCAGCTCACTAGTTACTCCAAGAGGAACTGTGGTAAAGCTAGCAGCACTGGCTCGTCATGTGACTCAGTCTTCTTCTCTATCAGTGGAGGAGACTACACTAGTGTGTGTGGGTTTATTACAGCCTACCAGTATGGTGGAATTGATGGGTTTGAGGCCTATGACGAGGGGATATGTGACCACAATAGAAGGAGCCTATGTTGCTGGTGTCAGTCTCACACATGGCAGTCCACGACAACACATCTGGACATTTGCTGCTGGTTTTTCTGAGGCCACACCCTCTCGGAATGATGCATGTCCTTGTGATGCTAGCATCAACATTACGGTCCCACCATTTGTGGGTGGAGACTATTTCTGTGAATCTGGAGTCAACTCAGGGGCAACTTCCCTGAAATTCTACCAGGAAGATCCTCTCTGGGATGGTGAAGGTTGTGGTAGCAGCAGTAGCTGTTGCTCATTCAACAATCCTCCATACTTCACTAAGACACTCCTCAGCCCCACCTCTGACCCTATAGAGGCCAGACTGTGTCGATTGGACGGTGGAGATGATTCTCCAGTTGAGTTTATTGAACTCTATGTAAAGTAGTGTTTTATAGTGAGACTGTGACGTTCAATGCATTTTGGCGAGCAAACACGGAGTCACACGTGCACAGCATAGCTAAAACTTTCAGTTCTGCCATTAAGAGTCATGTACTACATTAAGGCATACGGTTAAGAAGATAATAAAGAGCACTAAAGTGCAAACCCTCGGCGAACTGCGCATGCGCGCTACTGCTAATTGATGGGCTGGGATATTAGTAGTATATATGCGTTCTACTCGTGGTCTCCCGCTAGTAGAGCGCTGACATGGGCTAGCTACGGTAGTAGATAGCATAGCATGCGGGAGTCGATACATGCCATGCGTTGTGATTTCCTGAGCCTCCAGGGTACACATAGCGAGTGGATCAGGTCGCAGTAAGCCCAATGCGATCATGCATATTGGCTTTTTCGCTTGTTCTCACGGCATATCTCTCGAACGCAGTCGTTTCAGGCCCTTTTATTTTTCAGGCTCGCGTAGTTCTGAAGCCGCTGGTATCGCTAATTCGCCGCCTTGTAGCCTGTAGTGCCAGAATAAGTCTCGACCACACACACACAGACAGACAGACAAACCAACTACTGTAACCCTCGCTGCGCATGCGCGCTGAGGGTTAATTATGTATCTCACCATTGAGCATGGGTATGTGTTGGTCATTGAGCTGGACCGAAGAGATGGCAACACTCTGAGCCAGGAACTGGGCCACCGAGAGGACACTGTTATCAGCTGCCACTGCATAGGCCACTCTCACTCTGAGAGGAACATGATTGAACCAGGGCATACATAAAAAAGTCATACAGCATTAATCATATGACTGCCTAGTTGTAAGGTTTGATGCACTTATAATTGTAAGACACATGTTTTAGCCATAGCGATAATGTGCAAGGTAGCCCCAGGAACTTGAGTCAGATTGGGTTACTAACAGTCATGGACTTCAGGTCTGCCTCATGATTAAAACCAGGTGGTATGCAATACAACTGATGACAAGCAGTGCCTCCATGGATGTGTGATTGTATCACTTATGCTTGTGCCCATGTGAACACTCCTTGTGTGGCAACGTTAAAACTTTGTGTATGTGCACTTCATTCATGCAAGAGCACAATACTTAAACATGTGCACAGGAATGACAACAAGCCTGAAACAGCTGTCCAGAGCTCCACATCTTTTTTCTCTTGGCATCACATGGTCTAATACCTTCATGGGCACATAATTATTATGTGACTCACTTCTTCCCAGAGAGTGTGTCTCTGAAGAGGAGGTGTCCAGAGAGAGACACTGGCTGGGAGGAGGAGAACTCCAGCTCCACCGGTAGCTCCACCCCCTCTGACCCACACTCTGACACCTCAGTCCCTCTGGGGAACTGTACTGCCAGCGAGGTACCCTCCGGAGGCTGAGGTACCACCACTTCCACATCCACAGCACTGGAAGGAGAGAGATCCTGTCATATATTGAACCTCAATTTTGGGTTATAGCTGTGACTTTGAGTAATTTAAGTTGAATTTAGCTATGTTTATGGCCACCCATGACTGCATTGCAAGTGTTCTGAAGACTCCACCCATTAAGGTATTTCATATTATTTTGCTTGTAAGCCTGTAAGACCACCCGGTAAACTGTAGAGTTCTTGTAACTTTGAAACTGGATAAGTGCTGTTGGCTACTACCTCAATACGACAGTTTGCTAAAATGGATGAATTGTGGAAGAATAGAGGCAGGGTGATTGAAGTAAGTGAGACAGGCAAATTGTGTGTAAGAGCTGTGCACAAAACAACAAAAGAAGAGCCCCAGGGGAGATTTGAACTCCCGACCCCTGGTTTACGAGACCAGTGCTCTAACCACTGAGCTACTAGGGCCAGTTGCTCACACAGGCGATATGTAGTGACAACAATCAATTAGTGCGCCGAGTGCTTGTTACTGTAACCTGCAATGTGTTTTGCAGCCAGCAATTCCAAGGAGCCCTAGTAGCTCAGTGGTTAGAGCACTGGTCTTGTAAACCAGGGGTCAGGAGTTCAAATCTCCTCTGGGGCTTTCTTTTCTCCTTTTTTTAAAGTGAGCAAATTGGATGGATTTACGATTATTGTTTTTGCGTTAAACACCAATGAGAAATTTTTTTACATTAACGGAGGTTCTCCTAGTAGTGCATTTTAAACATCCTGCCAAACCCCCATTTCCCAGGCTGTCTACCATTCTTCGTACAAGCAGGATAAAATTTCATGCATGACACATGTGCTTTTGAATTTCCACATATTTGTTAGCGTTGTACATTACAGAGAACTCGTATTACTCTTGGCTCTTATTGAGAGTGATAACCGATGATGGTGATCCTTGCTACGTATGTATGGGTGTTAAGGTTAAGTAAATCTTTTAGTGAGGACAACCTCATTGACTGTAATAGAGTGTTAGAAACCCTTCACTGCTCCACAGACGTTCTGGCATGGACGGTTCTGGTGTGTATCTGGTGTTCTGTGATACACGAGCAGCCCTAGTAGCTCAGGGGTTAGAGCACTGGTCTTGTAAACCAGGGGTCAGGAGTTCAAATCTCCTCTGGGGCTGTTTTTTTAATAGTCTTTTTGAGTTGTAGAACTCAAACTGTCTATCAATATAAGTTCTATCCGCCATTTTTGCGGCAACACATGTTGTAAACTACTTCATTACAGGTGAACACATTAAAAAGGGTCAGATCTCCTTTTTTGTGTATTGCAATCAGCCTGTTTCGTACTATGAAGCTGTTGCAACAAGACTGCCATGCTGAGTGGCTAATGGCATGGCAACAAATCTGGCTAATGAAGTGTAGATACCCGAGCATCATTCCCAGGCCTTCTCCACTACCAGTGTGTCACGAGGGATTGTAACGAATACAGGACAGATGCATCACTGTGAGATGGTCTAATATTTGTTGCATATACACATGACACTGAATATGGCTCTTGTTTCCAGTTGTAAGCTGCAGTTTTAGTGCTGCTACATTGCTGCTGCTCAAGGGGGCCAACCCTGTATATATGCAGAGTTAAAAACTGCCACTGATTCAGAAGTAGACGTATAAAACTGTGGGATTGAGGTTGAGTGATGTACTAGTGTGTTCCAGTCTGTTGCAGAGAAAAGGTATGTATGTAGTAGATACATACTTTTGAATATGGAGAATGATACTTTTATACAGTGCTACGTGTACATACTACTTTTCTTTGACACGGAGCTTAGCTTGTCAAATAACCAGATATGTTTCTTACTCCACAGTCAGCTATTTGCCAAAGCTTCAACCAAAATGAACACTGCACTTGGTAGTACCATGTTGATGTTCTTGTACCTGGTATCATTTGCTATGGCAGGGGACGATTGTACAAACACAGTGGACACTGTTCCTTACATTATATTCGATGGCCAGCAACTGTCGAATCATAGCTTGATTGACATATCCCGGTTGGGAAACACCAGTGAGACTGCTCTACAGTGTATCACTGACCTGAGCACGTGCTGTGAGGATACCAGCGGGCGGTGGGTCAGTCCATACGGAGATGAGATTGAAACTGGTGGAAGTTTCATAGTCAGTAAACTCTCTCAGAGAATTGAACTCATGTACAGTGGTAATGGTACACCGCCCAATGGGATATATCGCTGCGAAATTCCAGTTATCCCTGCCAATGGCACAGTAACGGAGAGTATCTACGTGGGCCTCTATTCCGGCTTTGATGGTATGCAAATCCCCTAATACACACTTTTCACTGTTTAAGTTCATCCCTCATTTGTATCCCAATAGGTCTCATGGTAACCGAAGCGTATATGATAGTAAACTCTGATCTGGATGGAGACTACCCGCAGTTCACGGTCACCTTTGTGTCAGTTGGAGGACCAGTAGCCTGTGTGGAATGGCAGAGAGAGTATTACGACATAATGAACCCCAATGCCACATCAACTCTCATAGATCCAGTCGAGGGGGTCTACGTGAACAGTCTCACAGTGACTGAGGTGGCTGGTGGATACTACACCTGTGTTTCTGAACAACAACCAGCCATGCTATCAATATGTGGAGTGTAAGTACTGCTCCACATCAACAGTACAGCTTCCAGTGCCGCTAAAGAAATCCCCATTAGCATTAGTAGCACGAACTTAGAGGAGTACAATTTGGAAGAAAATATACTTTGAAGTTTTCATGGACATGTATTAAGGAGATATCGATCTTGTGCTTCCATTGCTATTCATGTTTGGGAGTTACCGTTGATTGGAACCAACCACGCAAAAATAGGCGCTTCACGGCATGTGTGTTGATTTTGTTGCCATAGTGATGGTTTTCTATTCTCAGAGTGATTATTTTATCTCTACTGAATTTCCCAGTTGCAGAGACTCCACTGTATCTACTGGCTGTTCCTGTCGGACCGACATCGATCCATGTGACGTGGGGCACTGTCGACCCGCTGGTGATGACGACTGGCTACAGGATCTCCTACGAGGGGCCCACCAGTGGCAGTGTGGATGTCTACGATCTGCAAAAAGAGACTACGTCCTCACAGGACTCAGGAACAACGGAACCTACTACGTCTCCATCTTTGGAAAGTCAAATCTTCTACCAAGTGATCGCCAGTATGCTAAACCCGTCCATTTAGGTCAGCTTTAGAAAATACACGTAGCATATAGGAAAAGAGAGTAAGAGTATTGTGGTCTGTTAAGTGGGAGTAAGTCAATTGAGTACAACCGCATACATCTTGCTAAGTAAACCCTGTCCATTAAACAGTATTGCCAATACACAAGACAAAAAGACTTTGTAACCTCTTTTCTATAAATGCAGTGTGTCAGAGTGAGGACGTTACGGTAAGGGTGGCACTTATACATAATGTTCATATATACGTAAATAAAGACGTGTTGTAGACTCACTTCGCTTGCTAACTATGGTTCTTCACTGCACAAGCTTTGAAGTGGAATTAAGACGAAGTAACTGATATACTTGAAATTTTGCAGTTGACTGCAATAAGACAGGTTGTGCCTTGCACTCCTTTCCATGTCATTCCCACTAGACATGTTAACCACCAAGTTTGTCACTTCACTTACAACAACTGCTCCTTATCTATAACTACATTAGGAACACATGGGGACTGACAGAAACCATACTTCACAGCACTTGTTTTAAAGAAGAAACAACAGCTCGTTAGAACACATACCCAACACCCAAGGGCTGCACCATGCAATGATGTGAGCTCTCACATGTCTAGCTATAGGCACCCACAACGTTATCTGCATATCTCAATAGAAACACTTGGAGACTGATAGTTGCAAAGAAGAAACAACAGCTCATTAGAACACATACCCAACGCCCAAGGGCTGCACCATGCAGTGGTATAGGCAGTCCGTTTGCGTTCACCTTGCCGGTAGGAAATCCGCTGTAACTCAACACCCCCAATGCCTAATGCCTCTACACTGCAGTGACAGACAAACCACTTTCTAAAAAGTTTCATCCAATTTGTGAAAAGTTTGTGTTAACCGACACCCAAGGACAAAACTTATATCAAAAAACTCCTATGATGCACATCAATCATGAGCCAGTGAGCTAATGTTTCTCCACTGCAGCTCCAGGAGTGCCTGAGCACAGCTGGACTCATTTCAACCGGACAGTGTCACCTTCTCCTGGAGTCTTCCTCCTGGATCAGTTGTAGACTATTTCACGGTCAACTGGACCATACGAAACAACTCCACGACCGCACAACTGAGTGATGTCCTCCCCTCCATGTCAGACAGCTACACACTGACCAGATTAAAAGATTACAGAAACGCAATCACTGTCACAGCTTTTCAATGGAGTCGGTAGTAGCACAAGCTCAAGGATGAAGATACGGTCGAACGTAGACACAGCTTGTGGGGCATCGGGTAGTGACTCAGAGGGTGTTGATAAGGCTCTAATAGCAGGGGTCGTGGTGGGTGTGGTGGTAGTTCTGGTCATAGCTACAGCGGTTCTGGGGCTACTGGTCTATAACTGCAAGTCACAGAAGCAAAACCCGTGAGTTCTTACAGATCAACTGTGTATGTACTCACTGTACATTAGTCACAGTAGCATGTTTTGGTTGAACTAAAACCTGGGCAGTTTGCAATTGAGACGAAGGGTTGCCACAGGTTGCCTTCAACCTTATCGTGGTCTCGCTCGGGAGTAATCTAAGACAGCATGTTAGTTCATAGTGCACTGCCCAAGGTTAAATAAATAAAAGGGCGGGTTAATCGCTTGGTTGCCAAACACAAGCAACATTAATGACTATCTTTCTTCACACACACACATCAGTGGAGCAACAAATGACTCCACACCGATTTACTCTGCTCCTAGAGTTGCTCCTGGTTCTGCAGTTATTGAGACCTACCAGAACAGGTAACTCTCTACTTATTATTTTTTTAATTGTGCTGCTCATATGTATCTTCAATGCCCTACCTTTGCTCGATAAAGCATAATTGGCGAGCGGGAGCGAGCTAACCTAGTGGTACGAACGGCGCGATTTTTCTATATATATATATATCTACGACCGTCGTACGTCGTGTAAGTGCGCATGCGCGTCTTTGTACGTGCTTCTTTTTAAGCGATCAACCGGGCAAATCCCAAGTTGGGTCGCTCCCGCTTGTTGAATATTATTCTAGTATTAATGTTGTATACATAATCCTGCAGTTCATACAGTAGTACTCCTGCTATCCAGAGTGCTGACAACAGGTATATGTACGTATATACCCATTTGCAGTATATGCTTGAGAAAAAAGCAGTTTAGAGACAGCATTACATGGAGCATATCCGAACACCCCTGTGCTTAAAACATAGCCAATGATTCACTGCCTTTACATATGTATACATACACCAGCTTACCTGGCATGAGATCAAAAGTGAGACATGCTGATCAGTCAGAGGTAATCCCAGGAAGAAAACTAACATCTGCACAAGAACTTACCTGGTTATGAAGCCTACACCTCCATTATAATGTACTTGCAGGGGCAATGACGGGGCTACTGATGACTCATTTGAAGAAGACCAAGATGAATACATCAACGCCAAGTCTTGCCTACGACAGTACGAACAACAACCCCCCACCAGCGATACGTGCCGACAGACGAGGTGATCCGAGCAACACGTCTTTTCACGTGTACGATGCTATCACAGCTCAAAAATGAAACTTTTAACACTGGACATTCTGAAGATAGACTATTGCTTAATCACCATAAATTTCATTGTATTATGCATAATATTGTGACTGATGATAGTATGTACCTCCCAGACCACTTTACACCAGGCCTTCCCCGCTTATCAACCCAACGTAACATGTGCATGTGTACATGAAGAGGGAAAGGGCTAGATTCATGTAGACCTGTCATCGTCACATGAGAAGCCAGCAACTGATATGGAAGCCTTCCTACTGTATAGTATGGATGTTCAGATTACGTGTAGAATCACGGTGTTTATACATGGAGGGTACATATCACCAAGGACAACAATTATATCTTCTGAGTAAGACTTGCACCTCCACTGCTCTCTGCTCTCTAGGCAGAGTGCTCTTCATACTGAGCAAAGTACCAGGGCATGAAATTATAGCATACCAGCCATAGGCTCTCTGCTCTCTAGGCAGAGTGCTCTTCATACTGAGCAAAGTACCAGGGCATGAAATTATAGCATACCAGCCATAGGCTCTCTGCTCTCTAGGCAGAGTGCTCTTCATACTGAGCAAAGTACCAGGACATGTATGTATGGCTCACTTGGGGAAGTTCTGCAGCAGTAGAGAGTACTGAGCAGAGATGGTGATGTCGAGGGGGACAGGCTGGAGGATGATGGAGGAGGTAGAGAAGGAGAGACTGCTGGCAGGGACGCTGGCACTCAGAGCCAGAGTGCAGTAGGGCTCCGGTGGTGTTGGTGGGGAGCTGTCTCTGGTGGTGGATCCAGGAGGAGTGTGGAGGAGGAGGAGAGGGACTTCTGCGTTGAACTCTCCGTGGTGACCTGGGGCAGGTGACAGACAGACAGACTATACAGACCAAAAATGATTAAGTATAAATGTGATTGCAATGTATATACAAAGATATTTTGTTATGCTTGGCTAAATCTATAACACACACTAAATCCCTTCAGCAATATTGTGTCGATGTGTCTACGCAGGTGATAATTAGAATCGAGATGGAGCGAATTAAGGGTGAAAACACAACATCAAGGAGAAAGTCTCCTAGAAATATCTTGAAAAAAGGTATATGCTAACCAGGACTGCACTGTACTGAGAACTTGAAGCTCTCCCCAGGTCTGAGATGGCCCACCTCCCCCTCCCCCAGGCCAGGGGGTCTAAAATCATGAGGGGGGAGGGCCAGGGGGGCACCGGAGGGTAGCACCAGACGAAACGTCCCATCCTCCAGTCTCTTGACACCACACGTCATTAGAGTCCACCATATTGGGGAGTCCCCCTCGTTCTTGAGTTCTGCCGGCTGCAGAGACAAACAGTCTCAGGGTACACACAGTCATGTGTCAGTGTACATACATATCACTTTGTCTTTGGGCATAGAAAATTTAAGAGTGACGATCAATGTTTTTTTTATTGTCCATGTGTGTGATCAATTACTTCAGTACTGCTAACATTGTGCTTTGATATGATGTATAATTATGGTTGCTAAACTAGATGGGATAATGGACTCACATGTACACATGTCACGAGTTTAAACCTGCATAGCAAGGTGCAGTAGCATATGCACATGAACTTGCAGCAGGTTACGTATAATACATCAGTCATAAAAAGCTGCACTATACAATTACGTCATACACATGAACCACGCAAGCAGACTGAGTCATATAATACCGCACAAACACACGATGCAAGTGCAGACACTTCCTCTACACGTTCACCTCTGGTATTAGACTGAAATATAACACGGTTCATAAAGGAAAACCAAGGATATTTGACACTTTGAGAACAAATAAGCATTAATCACCTGGCAGACACATCTGTGCCCAAATAGGGTTGAAAAATATTTTTCACCATACCAACATACTTTGTGTTATAAGTAAAAGTAAGGCAAGATTTTACGTCAAAGGGCACATTGTACATAACATTATAGTGACCTTTATTTATACGTAATGAAGTTGCTGAAGGTTGAGTTCACTACCGTAACACCCACACATCTAACTGAATTACAGGTCAATGAAATGGGTACATATGATAGGCATGCACTTGTGGAGACAAAGTGTAGAATTCCTTGTACATACCTTAGTGTGGGTGTGGGTATATGCGTAGGTGTATATGTAAATGCAGGCTTCAAAGATTCTTGGAATGTCTGCTTAATTTTCTACCAATCAGCAGCAAATAACAAACGTGTGTTCGTCCTTTGTCATAATATGGTCATGCATAAACATCATGATAGTGGTGAATCTTGTAAGTGTAAAAATTCTGTACAGATGTTCTCCACATGCGTAGCGAGGGTTACAGTATCGTTGGTTTGTCTGTCTGTCTGTGTGTCGACGCTTATTCTGGCACTGCTGGCTACGAGGAGGCCTATTAGCGATACAGAACTACGCGAGCCTGAAAAATAAAAAGGAAATTTTGCTGAAACGACTGCATTCGAGAGATGTGCCGTGAAAACAAGCCAATATGCATAATCGGCACGTACTACATAAACGGCGCCCCGTACTTCTGCGACATCTGTCTTCATTGAAAAAAGAGGCCCTGGGGTGATATTAAAAAACTCAGCAGAGCTCTCTTCTTGCTGAATAAATATTTTTACGTACTAATACAACCCAAATACAATGGATTTTGAGAGGCAAGCAGGATAGAATAGGGTGGACCTACGTATGTACTGTACAACAGTCTGGTGTGAGTACCTTGTTGTGTAGGACAGGCTCAGTCATGGTCTCCAGGTAGGAGACTGGGAAGGAGAAGGAGAAGTGAGAGAGGGAGAGGGAGACCGGGGCCCTCACTGCCGTGGCCAGCACTCTCCGACGTGGCGTGTTCTCGTACGACCCCAGTACACCTGAAGGACAGGGTGTAAGGAAATACGTATACGTACTTGGTGTAAGTTGGGCTAAGGGAGCTCAAATATAAAGAAACTGGCCGGGGTGTCCGCTCGCTCTGTGTACCTTGGGGGCTCAGGAAGTCACAACGAATGGCATGTATTGACTCCCGCATAGTACCCACTAGGAGAAATGGTCTTCCTATACTGAGCTGTATACATGTATGTATGTATGTATGTACTGTATTCATATAGCATAGCAGCTCAGCAGGCTTTAGAGCTCAAACCTATACAACACAGTATAATACTTCGCGCATGGTGGCACAGTGTAGGAGCAGGCTATACGATAAAACTTGATTAAATCACAGATGTATAGCTAGAAATTAAGCTGGCTTAATGATCAAACCACTAGCTCACAACCAAGTACATACATACAGTATGCACAGGTGTTAAAAACAATACCAGTCTTTCCTCTGGTGTTCTGTGGCTGAGTGTGATGTGTGGGAGGATTGATGGTGATCTTGGAGGAGGTGTGCGATGAGGGTGGCCAGGGAGAGGGAGGGGGAGACGGAGGTCTCGCTCCATTCACCAGAACTGGCAGCTCAAAATCGTACGCTGCCACCTACATGCAAAGGTCCACACACAAAAGAAATTTATCTAGTGCAGAGTTTGGGGGCTGTTTACTCTGCTACAATTATAGTGCAATTTGAGATTTCACAATGCAACAACCTAATTTCTGTTGCTATGCACTATTTCCCATCCCCCACAAACACACACAAACACACACACACACACACACACACACAAAGACACATCATACAGTGTGCAATATCTTAAAATGTGAACTCCTTGGGTATTGAGGACACATGCAACAGTTATAGAGGGGGGACTGAAACTGTAACCATCCTCACAACTTTGGGAGAGAGGATGAGGTGACAGTGTGCGGAAGTCTTGGCAGGTAACTGGAGGGTGTAGATACCTGGGATGTCACCTGTACCACTGGTTACTTCAGCTGGTCAGGGAGGGAGAGAGGCAGAGGAGAGAGGGGGAGAGGGAGAGAGGGAGGGGATAAAGGGACCGAAAGAGGCAGTAAATGGGGTATGAAGGAAGAGAAAGGGTGGAAGAAAGTAACTCACATTTTGGACGTGACTACTTCTATATTGGAATTCTTAGCATTTACAGACAGAGAATGAGTAAGTCCATACCTACGTAGTGGTACTCCATAGACCTATACATACCTTATAGTATAACCACATACATAGTGTATTCATGTACTACATCCATGTGCACAAGACATTACGTATCATACGCAGTTGATAGTGGAAAAGCATGTGGGTGTGTTGTACAACTGTCACACTGTCTCCACTCCAATTACACACCCATGCGGCCCACTCACAACCAATGGTCAGCTATCCAAGCAGTGTTGTCGAAAATCAAATAAAATAATCAGGTGAGAAATGGTACACATGTACACCGGAATAATAAACAGTATAGCACTTTACAAATAATTGTCAAGTGATCATGATGTGACCCATCACAAGCTTCAGCAGTTGTGCCTAGTGTTCCATGTTACTACTACACCCATCTACAGATATAATATGTACACAGATATACCTACACTGCATATTATACCCATATGATATTTGTGCGATGTTCCATTTTGCTTTTGTCCCTTGGTACTTAGTGCAATACCTGTTGCAATAGACACAGCTCAGAATATACATTATGCTACTCTGTTGTCTTTGAAGGAAGTCTGAAAATTGCGCTAATCTGCCACCCACGCATACTCTCAGCCTAAGCAAATTCCTTCCACTTTTGCCAATCAGTGTGTTTTCACAAGCCCGCAATCCACGTATATACCTGCTAAGGCTTGGCTTTGTTACATAAGTGGTTTACTTTGAAGCATGTAACACTACACCAACTTTCAAGAGGTTGCCTGTGCACAGTGTCAGTTAGTGTCAGTTCACTAGCCCTAGCCAGTGTGTCTCTACTTCCTCTATCGCATAATCTCCAGTGTAAGTTACATTAAGTGTTATGATCTCAACAAACTGTGTGTGGTGGCGTCTCTGCTGATGATTGGGGCTCACATTATGGCACAAAATGAACCTGGATTTGTTACTGTATAGTTCCAAGGATAAGACCTTTCACAACACGAGAGCTGACCACAAAAAAGTTTTCACTGTGAGGAATTTTGTGGACGGACAGCGGGACAAGCAGTTGAGGAAATACTTCTACTCTGCTGCCGAATTACAGAAAAATGTTTCTCCCCTACAAATGTATGTGCTGTTTGCTTGTTTTATCTTGTCTTGGGAATGATGGCCACTTTAGCTTTGTTTACAGGTGATGCAAGAAAACACACGACCTTGCAACCAGGGGACATCCACTGATAGATATCACAACCCAACAGACTATATATAGTGCTAATGCACTCATCATAACCATAAGTCAAGACTACTATGATACCGTACCTCTTGGGGTACATCCTCAGTTTACAAATGATGTAAAATTGTACAAAGAAACACTGTTAGTACAACTTAGGGACTAGATTCCAGTTCCCCTACAAACCTCAAACGGGCAATAAACACACAGACACATGGCATCAGGTTCTTAAACAAACACGCCAATGTGTCACAATCTATAATATTACTGTACGTATAATACATGCGTGTCTGTTTGCTTCAAGAGTTCATCCCCCATTACCCCCTGCCCTTTGTCAGTGGCTATTACATCCCTTGCTACTATATACAGTCACTGCTGAATCAGCCACTGACTGGCTCCACCTTGCACTGCCACTACATTTCAAGGAAGTGGCAATTACATCACTGCTACTAGTGTACATATAAGTATGTACATAATATGTACATGTAGCATTCCAGTTTCAGCTCATGTTACTGTGCACTGGGGCAGGACATATAAGTGGGCTGCAGTGCAGAGTACAGACAGTTGTGCTGCAGACTGACAGAAGCAACTGTTGCATGTGATTGAGACAGAAAAGATTTTGACAGCTGACTAGCTGGACCAGTCAGAGTAAGTCATACTGCTATTGTGTGCATGTGATCCAGTGTATGTGCAGGTATAGAAAAGAGATTTGATGCAGTGTATGTATGTGCAATATTTTGAGTATAGAAGAGATTTGAGGTACAAGATGCATAGCCATGAGCTCTATTACATTAATGTGTTATGCAAGTCTATGTAATAGACCCAGAAAGCATGCTAGCGTGCTCCTGAGTAGTGATACCAACTTACGCTTGTAACTACGTAGTGCATATTATGTCAAACTGTAATGGAGCAAAAGTATACGTATGTAGTGTGGATGTACATGACTTGCAGGTATACAAGAGAGTACTACGTTAGCAGAGAATGGGACAGAAGAACTCCCTGCTCATGGTGGACCCTGCCACCTGGTCCACACGGGCAGTCCAGCTACACATTGCCTGTGGGAAGGGCATTGTTCTCAGCGAGGAAGGGAGCGTTGCTCAGAGGAAAGATGCCACCAGGCAGCCCAAAGACGGGCTGGTCCACACCGCCTGGCCCATAGCTGTGGGCAGACTGTTCCAGGTACTACAAATCACCTAATGCTGTATACTTTCAACTACTACATAGGTATCAAAGTTAACATGTCTACATCTGCACATGAAATGCTGTTTCCCATGCGCAGGTCACAATATTGGAGACAGTGGACAAGTGGTCTGGGAGCATGGTGAGCGTGTTATACAGAACAATAGGACCATTGTTAAACATACAAAGCCATAACATACGTAGGCAGGTACTGTACGTATACATGAACTGCCAAAGTATCCATTTTGCAAATTGACACAGGATCTGTGTACCTATGCAGCTACAGTAACATATAGACATGCATGCAGGCCGACATCAAAGTCCCAAGAGAATGTGTTAAAGAGTTGAAGGGCTCTCCCGTGGTAGGACTTCCTTACCTCTATCCACACACAGTGTTCATGCCCTGCTGAATTAGGTATTAGCTTACAGGTGTAAGTGTTCATGTGAAGGATTTTGATTGCTTTATTTTCCTCCTCCTCTATCCTTCACATGCCACCATCATTAACACTTAACAAGCCACTGACATACAATTTGTCCAAAGCCAAGCTCCTTCACCCAGAAAGCATGCTGCAGTTCACAAGTACTGAAACCGACATGTGTTCATTCTCTCTCTCTCCCCCTCCTCTCTCTCTATTTCTAGGGCATTGGGTTCACAACCATAAGTCCCGCAGAGTACAACGTGATCCCGAGCAGTGCGGTCTCCCGCCCTCTCGAGACCTCCCCGTGCCACTGGCTACTCTGGGGCACAACTCTGAGACACAAGAAGAAGAGGAAGAGGTTTGCGGACCTCACTCTCCTACGAGAAGGACAGACGGTCGGCTGTCTCGTGACGCAGACCGGAGAGCTCCACTTCTTTGTGGACGGGAGGCACGTGGGGAAAGGCTGGTCGGGGTTACCGGTGGACAAACCTCTATGGGGTCTCGCGGACGTGTACGGAAAGTGCAGCAAGATCAGGGCACAAGTGCTGAGCGACGGTACGTACGTGTGTGTGTGTGGCATTCGGGGGAAAGTGAAACGGTATATGTCACTGCACTAGAACCTTCAGTAAAGGAGCTTCCTCATTATCGAATAACAATGATGTAATGTTACGCACATGAGTTAAAGTACACGTATGTAAGGGTAGAGGCAATGGTGCTAAATGTCTCAGTGACTGGGTGTCATATCAGGCTATGACGCACGCACACACACGTACATACAGTACATGTATAGGAGAAGGGAATTAGAACCGCCAACATGAGGCACTTTCGATGTCAGTAAAGAGAGAAACGCTCTGTTCCTGCTGATGCAATAATAATTCTTACAATGGCACTATTTTGAGTACTTATTATGCAACACATTGTTAAAACATTCAAACCACGCCATGTGCAAGAGTACGCAGTGCTAAATTAAAAATGTATCAAAGTTTCTTTTACTTATATACATTCACAATGACGTGAATCGTGAATGCAACAATATGATTCCCAATATGGAAGCTTTGCTGTAGTATAGAGTAGGACGTGAATGATGTTTTGAAAGTATTGCCAGATGCCTGGAACTACTATATACATGAACTGATTTATCTTCTCCATTACACATGTTGTTCATACTTTTGCTTTATAACTATGTGCTATACTGCATTGTCAGTAATAACACAGTTCTTGTCCTGCAATACTATCACTAACAGAGGAGTGATAGAGAACACACATAATATTATGTGTATATATAATCGAGGACATCCGTAAAAACAATATGTTTGCACATTTACTATAAATTGCACATGAAGTACAGTTTGCGGCTTTGCATTCGTGGGTAGTGAGGCAGGGGACTAATATTATTATTATGGAGTATTGTGGGAGAGTGTTTGGGTGACGATTATTTCACCCAATTAGGGGGTGTGGAGCAAGAACTTTCTCCCGTACACAGCTAGATTGCCTTACATTATCTGATATGCCAACACACACACACATACACATACCTAAGGCTTGTTAGCATGTCAGGCTTGTTTGTATCAAATTCATATGCAGTAGTAATTACATGAAAAAAACATGTGTATAGCATACTAGCTATAAAGCAAGAAAAGAAGAGAGAAGAGATAGAACCCCAAACTGTATTTAGTGGCTAGGAAAAAGCAAAGGTACGTCTTTCCCTACGCTCCACAATCTATCAGCAACTGGCATAAACTCCCATTTCACTTGTTATTCTAATCTGTGAAATAATATGTATGATTCCTCACCTACGTAGGGCAGTTGTTGTTCTATGTACGTACGTATGTGTAGTAGTAGCTGGTTGGTTGCCTTTGGCTTGTGACCTCATAAGACTCCTCCATACTGGTTTACAGAGACAGGTGCCTTTGTCTTATGCTGATTAATTGATTCCTGCCTGCTCGCTGTCCCTGTTAACTCAGTACGAAGCACTCTGACTATAAATCAGCTAGCCAACAGTGCAGAGTGTGTGGGCTCAAATCCCACCCAAAGAAGCTGTCCTGGTGTAGTTGACTTGTTTGCTCTGCCTTTTCTTCCTCGTTACCTTGTTGTTGACACATGGGTTTGAATCCCACCCAAGGCAGCTCGAAAAAGGGGGTCAGTTGTGTTATTTGCCTTGCAGTACGTATGACGTCATCATCAACATCTCATCCATACTGGCCCACAGAGATAATGGTGGACCGTCAGCTAACAGAGACGACACACGAGCTGGTGAAGGCCAAGGACTCTCTGGAGCAGAAGGACAGTCTCATCCAGCAGCTGAAGGACCAGATAAACCAGATGGACTCTGAGATTCAGGAGCTCCAAACCACCATAGCCGGGAGACTCCGCGAGGGGAGTACTCTCACTCCACTGACTTGGACAGAGACGATCAGGGCACTTGGTACTTGTGACAAACCCTCCCTACCACCTGTGTACATTAATTTCTGTATGTACATATCATTCTGTGTATGCGCGCACATCGAAATCTCTGACTCCCACCACGTAATACTACTGCACATGTGTAAATGTACATCCATATGTAGTATGTACATGTGTCCCCAACTCATACATCATTTTGTCTTTATGTCATTTGTAAATTGTTATGTGTATACCTGGCACACAGGTTCATGACACACATTATACCACCACCACTGTCGTAAGACATTGCAACAAACATATCGTACACTTTACACCTTCACCCGGTATGTGTAATACACCATATATGTACATACATACGTACATGTTTGCACAGACTGAATCATTGTGTTGCATGCACACCAGGACTACACTGAAATCTCTACCACGGAACATGATCACACCAATCGTCTCAGGTTCCTAAATTTTCACCGCCTATTATATCTTTCATTGTCTCCTTTTTGTGTGATTTTAATCCGTCCATTTTATGAAAATACTTGGTTTATGTATGTATCGTTATCATCCAGATTTTTAAAGACATAATTGGTGAGCGAAGCAAGCCTCCCTTGTCGTCTGAATGTGGGATTATTCCATATCCTCTGTAACGGTGAACAGACTGCCAACACTGTGATTTTTACGTGTTTCTAAATACACGCGATAATAACGCGAAATATTGAACTATACACGCTTCGCTTCCAAACAATGTTTTGCTAGTAGAAATAGCACGGCTCACCATAGGGACTGGTCTGTCGTGGCAGATCTAGTGAGAAGTCGCTCAAAAATGAGAAATCAAACATTAGTTCACAACGAGTGGAACCCTGTAGTAAAGGAATAATTGCATTTGTAGGTTTGATGACCGTAGTCATGGAACATAAAACATGAGGCATAGTATGATATATGAGAGCATATAGGCATGAGTGATATGAGAGCATATAGGACAGTATACGTAGCATGAGACCAATTACCAAGTTGGAAACTGTAAATGAAAGAGAAGACTGACTTCCACAGAAGACTCCACCAAATATAAAGCTCTCCTGCAACAGATACAACTATTTTGAAAATGCTAGTGTTATATAACCCCCATTATAATTGCAGTTATATATTCACAAGCTCATACACCCAAGTATGTAAACACAAGGTAAGTTGGACAACCGGTTACACTAGCTACACTGAAACAGGTTTGCACTTGGTCTGCCTGATTTTGGTTACCACAGCTACACTTAGATTGAACATGTGCATAACAACAATTGCCTACATGAAGGTATTAGACCATGTGATGCCAAAGAAAAAAGATGCGAGCTCTGGACAGCTGTTTTGGGCTTGTTGGCCCTCATCAGCAGAGCATACCGTAACTTCTCTCTCTCTCTCTCTCTGGCATCACGAGTTTATAAAGGCTACCAGGAGCACAGCACTTGTGGTTCTGAACTAATGAGATTCATCCCCACAAGCTTGACTTCGGAGGCCAGTACACGCAATTGATCGCCCCCGCTGGATCCGGGAACTCCGGGTCTACTGCGAGATCCACCCCACATGCATGCACACCAGGAGTAGTTGTAGTTTCTAGTAAGTGTGGGTGGATGTGTGTTAATTCTGTCTGTCTGTTTATTGATTTTATACACCCATTTTAGGTTATAATTATGCATCAGTGCGACAAAAATTGGTATAACGTACTACCAACATGGAGTTGTGGGAGCGCTAAAAGGTGATTACACAGTATTGATCCTACCACTCCCATGTGTTGGGTGTGGTCTGATGGATAAGCACCCAGAGTCGTGGTTGTGAGGTCTTGTGTTGGTTTTTTTAATAATGATGTAATGTGAGTGCTGTATAAGAGGAACGTTTTTTCATCATCTCTGGTGGCCAGCCCAAGTGGCTAAGTGGTTAGAGACGTGGGGACTGTCACATAAGGTGCCCGGTTCGAATCCCGGACCCGCACTGAAACTGACAGGTGGTCCAGAGCATTGGCTGGGAACAGCTCTGGTTCCTCCCCTTACCCATGAATCTACCACTGAACTGCTTACATCTCGAAGGACAGCGTATAGTTCGGCATAGCACTGCGTCCGTAGACGTCTGTCTGGAGAGATGTTGGGTGGCTTTTTTTTCAACCTTAGAATTTTTTTATTTTGCCTAAAACAATCCATGGATAAGTAAAAAGGGCACATAACATTCAGTTATGTTTTTTTTCAATAATCCTACCATTATTGGTGTGTACATACTACGTATGGGTTCCCCATAATTATGTATGTATCGTTACTTTTTTGTGTAGCTACAACATTTAGTAACCCTCACCCATGCAAATTATACCACTCTACTTCTGCCAAAACTGTGCTACAAACAAGCCACTCTTTATGAACGAGTTTGTGCATAACAGTGGCGAGGATTGCATCAATCTCTGGAACTATGTAGCTCTGCACAAGTCACGAGAAAATAAGTTTGTTCCCACAGTTTAAAACAACATTAACTTTCCCAGTGCACCTCTGCATTATTCCCATTGTTACTGGGACGAGCATACATTCTCCTTTTCGGATTGAGCACTATACTTCATTGATGACTATCACTTTTTGCACTTTATTATATTCAGCAAACCATTGGGGTGTGTGTAGCTATCTCTTTTTTATGCTATTAATATGTAGATGGAATTGAAACTCGCGCACGAGATAGTTAACTGAGAAGGTGTTGAATCTTCGTTCTTTTGGGCAAGGATTTGGTATATCTCTTTTTTCGTCTCTTACTTGAAGCTCATCTAGCTAACACTGGTATCCATTTAGAATGAACAGACTTGCAGCTTGCCATTCTGTTACCATGTCTGCTTACTAGTATGTAGCTGCCTTTGTAGTAAGAGCTCTTTATTGGGTCGATATCCCACCCAGGGCAACTCTAGTGCATTATTGCTGTGTTCATTTTCTCTTGCCTTACGTACAACGTTCTAGCTGATTATGAATGACAAAACTCTTGGGAAAATGGAACTACTCCCAAAATGCTTAAACAACACAACACTAAACATACCTACAACAACAAATTGAAATTCAGGTATCTAATTTTTGCCCGCATAAGTTGAATCTGAGCCATGAGTTCTTGTTTGTTGATTGCTGGTTTTCTTGTGTCGGTCTCGCTAGTAACTTTTGAAGCTTCTGGAGAAGTTTGCCCGCCATGGTTCTTGTACGACAGCAACATTACCATCCACAGTGCACCTCAGCAGTACTCTCACTGTGTCTGTGGTGAGCCTTTACTTTTCCAGATCGAGTGTTATGCTGACAGTTACACCTCATCCCTATTATCCGGAAACTGTGCATTTTGGAACAACAGGACAGGGAGGACAGTGGTGGGCTATTGTCCATATGTGTTTGAGAATCACCTCCTAGCGGGCCGCATTATGAAGCTCCCACAGGATGTACTGACTCTCAACTCGTGGCTGTGTTCTCATCTGAATCGTGAGACTGGTACTACTGTGTGTGGTAGATGTACCAATGGCACAGGTCCCTCAGTCAGCTCTCTAGGTAGCCAGTGTACAGACTGCAGTCCAGTCAATATACTCTACTACATCCTACTTCACTATCTACCAGCCACTGTCATTTTTATCTTCATTCTAATAGTCCAGGTTAATATCACTTCGCCACCCATGGTGTATTACATCTTGTATTCGAATGCATGGGCAGTGTACTTGCAAACACCTGATGGGTTCTCAATTTACAGTTCAGCATTTGCTAGAGAGGACTACAAGTACACAATGAGAGCTTTTTTCTTACTTCAATCCATTTGGAGCTTTGATCCCTTGTACTTTATCTCCCCATCTTTGTGTATATCGTCACATTTGGATGATATAGATGTCCAATACTTTGAAATAGTAAAAACTTTATACCCGTTTCTGCTGCTGTTGTTGGCCTATGTTGCAATTGAACTACATGCACGTGACTTCAAACCAGTGGTCATACTTTGGAGGCCAATATATCGGAATATTACTCGATTCAGAAGATCCTGGAATCCTCATCTTTCCCTTGTGCAAGCATTCACAACCATCTTTTTTATCTCGTATCTAAAGCTTTTATCTTTAGTGTTTGTGCCTTTTATTCTTACTGATTTTATCGATGATCATGGAGAGTATGTGCAGAATTCTAGGGTCACTTACACTGACCCAACGGTCAAAATTGGAGACTCTAAGCATATCTACCTGGCTGTAGTCTCCATGGGTTTGTTAGTTTTCATCATTCTACCACCTGTAATGGTCTTAATAACATTTCCAACTCGATTGTTTCGAAAGCTTCAAGACTGCTTTTCCCCAAGAATAAACCTTGCTATAAAAATATTTGTGAGTACATATCAAGGATGGTACAAGGATGGCACAAATGGAACCAGAGACCATCGTTTTGCTTCTGGACTTATCCTTGCAGTATTTATAATGCTAATGGCTTTACAATTTGGGATAACTTCAATACCCATATTAAGTAATGGATATCCTATGATGATTTGGCAGATAAACATCATACTGTTCTTTTCGATCACTGCATTGGTAGGAGTTTTGCGACCACACAAGTCCGAAATTGCCAACAATGTTGGAGTAGGTCTGGGTGCTTTGCTAGGTATCGGCTCAACAATGTATATTTTTGCTGCAAGATATTTACCGCTCAATATGGCAGTCATATGCTCAGTTGCGGTACTGATGAGTACACCTCACTTTGTGTTCTTTGGCTACGTGGTGCACCGAATTGGATTAAAGCTCCGTTTCAAAACAATGTTAAAATGCTGCCGAGTAGTTTGGCCCAGAGAAATGGAAGAGCAGGCTTTTCTCAAACCATGACTACACTGACTACATACTGTACAACATAAGTCACATACGGTATAACATACTTTGTAAAAGGTGGAGTTAAATTTGATGTTGTATGCATAAGGTGTATTACTATTATTATTATTATACAAGTACCTTGTAAAAGGTGGAGTTTAATTTAGTAATATTGTAGCCACTAGAAGCATGGACATTTGTTATGGTGGCATTTTGCAGGTATATATTCCTGTCTTAAATTCATATCATCCTCGTATAATTATATAATCCTGTACATCTTCAGACTCCCACATTAAACTGTACATTCGTAATTGTAGCTCTTATGTGCTGATCGGTTTGCTTGCATAAACACCTTTATATAGACAATTCTGCTGCACAGTTTCAAGAGAATACACTCTCATGCAAGCATATGTTACTTATAGCTTTGAGCGCCCTGTAGATTAAACAAAGACAAGTGTCAAGCACTCTAAGGTATCATAATTATACGCACATCTGTATCAATGTAGCCCATCATTTGCTCATTCTGCCACCAACAATGATGGTTTTAAAGACTTCAAGATCACAAGAGTAAACACTGAGGCTGTGTCACAGTAGGCAAAGTAAGGGACTTTAGACGGTTATTATATCCAAGCTAGAGCACACTTTTAAAGTGAAAGCAACAGCATTCATAATGGCTATACAGTAAGGTCCTTCATAATATCATCTGCTTTTCTTACATGCTGCACTTGAGAGTCAGAAATGGAAAACTTGGGAATCATTCAAAATACAATAGCAATAGCCCACATGCCGAAGACCTTGTAGCTACAAGTTTTCATTCTCAACAAGATCATTCGTGATTAGCCACCGATTTTCGTGCATGGTTAGTTACGAGTCTAGCAGTTAGTAGTTCAAGCTGAATTTCAAACATGACTTGTGCTTGTCTGCTTTTTAGCTTGCTAGTCACAATCTTAGCGGTACATTGTGGAGCACTCTCACAAGGACTTTGCCCGCCATGGTTCTTGTACGACAGCAACATTACCATCCACAGTGCACCTCAGCAGTACTCTCACTGTGTCTGTGGTGAGCCTTTACTTTTCCAGATCGAGTGTTATGCTGACAGTTACACCTCATCTCTATTATCCGGCAACTGTGCATTTTGGAACAACAGGACAGGCAGGACAGTGGTGGGCCATTGTCCATATGTCTTAGAGAATCATATCCTAGCAGGCCACTTTATGAAGCTCCCACAGGATGTACTGACTCTCAACTCATGGCTGTGTTCTCATCTGAATCGTGAGACTGGTACTACTGTATGTGGTAGATGTACCAATGGCACAGGTCCCTCAGTCAGCTCTCTAGGTAGCCAGTGTACAGACTGCAGTCCAGTCAATATACTCTACTACATCCTACTACACTATCTACCAGCCACTGTCATTTTTCTCTTCATTCTCATAGTCCAGGTTAATATCACTTCGACTCCCGTGGTGTATTACATCTTGTATTCCAATGCATGGGTAGTGTACTTGCAAACACCTAATGGATTCTCAATTTACAGTTTAGTTTTTGCTGGAAACTACTATAAGTACATATTAAGAGCTTTTTTCTTACTTCATTCGATTTGCACCTTTGATCCCCTATACTTTATCTCTCCACCTTTGTGTATATCGTCGCGTATAAACGACATTGACGTTCAGTACTTTGAGATGCTAAAAACTGCGTACCCGTTTCTGCTGCTGTTGTTGGCCTATGTTGGAATTGAACTACATGCACGTGACTTCAAACCAGTGGTCATACTTTGGAGGCCAATATATCGGAATATTACTCGACTGAAAAGATCTTGGAATCCTCATCTCTCCCTTGTGCAAGCCTTTGCTACCATCTTTTTCCTCTCTTACCTAAAGCTCTTATCTTTAGTGTTTGTGCCCTTTATTTTCACTGATTTCATTGATGATCGTGGAGAATACGTCTCACATTCTAGAGTTACCTACATTGATCCAACAGTCCCCGTTGGGCATCCAAAACACATAACTCTGACTGTAGTCTCTGTGGTCATCCTGGTTTTCATCATTCTACCACCAATACTGCTTTTAATGACATACCCAACTCGACTGTTTCGAAAGCTGCAAGAGAACTTTTCCCCAAGAGTAAACCTTGCTCTCAAGATATTTGTGAGCACATATCAAGAATGGTACAAGGATGGCACAGATGGGACTAAAGACTATCGTTTCTACTCTTGGCTTACCTTGTAGCATTTATAATCATAATGGCGATACAATATGGAATAACTTCAATACCCGTATTTAGTTACGGATATCCAATGATGATTGGCACATTAACATTATACTATTCTTTTCACTTACCACCTTAATAGCAACACTGAAGCCACATAAGTCGGAAATTGCCAACAACGTTGGAGTATGTATTGGTGCTCTGCTAGGTATTGGCTCAACAATGTACGTCTTTGCTGTAAGATACTTACCGATGGTTACACCGGTCATGTATTTAGTTGCAGTATTCATGAGTATACCTGACTTTGTGTTCGTTGGCTACATCACGTACCGAATTGGATCAAAGCTCGGCCTTAAAACAGTGTTAAGAAAATGTTGCCTAGTAGTGCCGCCAAGAGAAATGGAGGAGCAGGCTATTCTCAACCATGACTGAATTATACATGTTTAAATGCACACTATATTATGTATTGTCATTTCTGTATACTGTAATTCTTGGTTGCAATTAACGAAATTTTGCTGACGAAATCTCAGAATCCCATGTCTTTTGGATTGGACGATATTACTGTATGTGGTGCATTGTATACTTACTCTGTCAATAGTGACTTTTGGTTCTTCTGCTGCCCCCACTAATTTCAGGGTCAGCCTCTTTCCTCCCCTAACAGCTACCACCAGCTCCGTGTCAAACAGCGCCTCGCTCTCCGGGTGTAGGTGGAGCTGGAGCTCCGAGACTCCGCCCACTGGGACACACCCACTCTCTGGATGAACCTTCAACCCAGCACAAGGCTCTGGGTTTACAACCTGTAGACAAAACAAAAACAATGAGAGAGATGATCACTGGATGATCTGGAAAATATAAACTGGTCGACTTTATACACCACCAGATCATGGAAAGTAAATACCTCCCAAAAACTTAGAAAAAACTTGTGTATGAGAATTACATAGCAATATCACACAATTTACGAAAGTGCCACAGGGTTAAAGAAAGTTAATGGGGTCACGTTACTTTTCTCACTTGACAAAAATCATCATGCAAGCAAAATCATTATGCTTGTTTCACGGAGAAACTTGCATCATGGTCGCTGATGTGTCACCTTGAAGAATGCGTGGCAGTCTCCACTGTTCTGGAGGTGGACAGTTTGTAGAGTGGTGAGACCGAGAGGTACAGAGCCATACAGAACTCTCTTCTCCTTGAACGAACACACAGGATGACACAGCTGGACAGGGAACAGCAAATGCAACACTTACAGCACATCAATGCAAGGCAGTGTGATATTACAGCAGTTTTACAAGCCATCAAAGCATTACAGTTTGAACAGCACAGTCTACATGTATATATTTATATACACAAACATTTCGGCAAACCAGACTACATACTTATGTAGGTGGGCTCGCTTTACCTACAATTATTACTATTCAACATCCACAAACTCCTACACGTAAAGAGCACATGCATCCCACCCAGGGCAGCCATTCTAGAGTTGTCCTGGGTGACTTGTTTGCCTTTGCTTTGCTTTGACCTCGTTGTTGACATACACGTAAATAAGTACAAACCTCAGCCTTGAGAGTGAGTAGGTTATCGGTTCCAACTCTGCCGGGGGTGTCACTGGATGCCACACCCCTCTCAGCCCCTGGCCCCAGGACCACCAGTCTGAAGAGAGCTGAGTCAGGGCTCTCGTAGGTCGGGAGACAGACAAATTCACAGAGGAGGGAGCTGTGAGCTGGCACCACACCTGAACAGTCATTGCAGTGAAGAATAATACATGTGTACCATGTACGTACGTACATATGTACTATACGTGTATATAGGCATTAAGTCACATTGTAAAAATAGGCTAAGCTATCCGTGCTGGTGCTAATGGAGTGTTTTTTGCATTTTTTTCAGGAAATTGGGTCAACAAAATCCCAAACTAACTTTCCCTACTACTTTGACTATAGTTGAGAGGTGGAATAGGAACACTATCTCACAGCACCCATCCCTCTCTTTCCTCTGTTTCCTCTGTCCCATCATGCACCCCTCTTCCTGTACCTCTACCACCAATACATAAGTGGGTTTCAACGATTGTTACAGGCACGTGAGTCTGACCTAACCAGTTGGGCAGTAAGAGCAACACCTAGTACTCACTTCCATCTATGTACTCCTTCACACATGCACACTGTGCCACACATGTACCGTTTGGATGGACCATGAAGAAAACCGAGGTGTCCACTCCATCCCTGGCATGCCACTGGAAGGAGGACGGGACGTTGAGCTCATTCCTCACCTCCAGAGAGCCTCGCAGACCTGTGCAAAAAGTCACAACAATCTCACTCCTTGGCAGAACTGTGCATCCGTATGTGCATGATGTAGTGGATGTAAAGGTAAACCTGGTTCACAGAGCACATCAGTGTAGCTCACAAAGTAATGCAGCACCATGCTACACATACACACGGTGGGAACTAAACTTTTAAGCATCCAAGCCATATAGCTAAAATTGTGCATAAATTCTTGCCACTCGTGGTATGATGCACAACTTCGTAACATTGCTAGCATTAAGATGTTTTTGTATACCTACATATACGTAGAGTGCGTACGCATGTACCACTCTATTACAAACATGAGTGTCATAATGAACTGAGAGTGTTACCAGCAGAGGGAGGGGCAACGGGAGGTTGTGAGAGGGTGAGGGTGTTGGTGGAGAGGGAGAGGGAGAGGAGTACTGTCTCCACACGGACTGGCAGTCGAACCACATGTCGGGTATTCACAAGACATTCCACACACCTGCAGCAGTTTGTGCATGTGAACAATGTCATACACCAATTGTTCAAGACGCTAACGAGCATGTACAAGAGGAATTTGGTGAATAAATGTGGTGTACTCTATGATGTTGCAATGAATCACCTTTCAAGGAGACCAGTTGTGTCACGATGAACGGTGAAGGGGAGATTGGTGTAAGACAGAGGAGGGAGGACGAGATGAGAGGAAGAGGAGGAGGAGGAGGATGAAGAGAAAGGGAACAGTGGACTCTTCACTCCTGACCCAGCAAGCTGTAAAGGAAACACCTATTATTAGACACTATCTTTGTGGACTTGTAATACACACGCAAGCAAACTGTATGGTCAAACCTTGAAAGTGAAACAGATGTGTTGGTTCAGCTGTTCTTTATTGGTTACAGTCTTCTCCACCACTGAACTGACTGCAATCACACCATAGTCCAGAACTCCCGTGCCCGCGCCTGTGGACATACATAAGAGCGCTTCGGTGTGTGGTCTTTGACCTACATCAAGTGTTGGTCTCAATCTGGGGAAAAAAAAAAAGGGGGGGGGGGGGGGGGGCTTCGTCACTCCTTCCCCTTCTTTCGGTTGTCTCGGGCGCAGGGGTGTGTGTGCGTGGTCGTGGGATGCATCTCAACATATAAGAAAAAAAAAAAAAAGTAAAAACGGTTCAGGTCGCAGTCTACTCATGTAGGCTTGGTTCGATCCCACTCCTGAACTCTTTTTCTTCTAATTTTTTGGTTCATTCGTACTACCCGTTTAAAAGCATGCACAGATGATGTTAATACTCAAATATTGTGATAAGAGAGAGCTGATAGGAGAAAGGCAGCATTGACTTCACTAGCGCTTGTGCCTCTCAGCAGAAGTTGAACACTGCTCATCAACCTCCCTTGAAAAGGAAAGATGCAACACAAGCAGAGTAGCATATGCATTCTTCGAGAGCAGATCATCAGAAACACAGCAATGCCTATGCTCATTATTTTTCATATGGTTCAACTTTGTGCAGCTACTTGCATTGGTTTCCATACCAGGTCTACGGAGGTGGCAGTGGTGACATCATCAGTAGTCATGATCCCAGGTTTTACCAGCACCTCTTTCCTCTCCTCTTATTCCCTCCACTGGCAGAACTATCACTGGAGACAGTGGGGGAGTTGGAGAGCTTCAGGAAGCAGCCCAGCTCCCTCTCGGTCCACAGGCTGCTGTTACCAGAGCTCTGAGTGAGACAAAGGTTCGATATCACAAACACTCTTGCATCTCACTATTAGGAATACATTAAAACAGTTCCTGTGGGTTGTTCCGTACCACACTTGTAGAACTGTAATTTCAGCACTAGGAAGATGTTTGAATCATTTGGGACACCTATTGGGCAGGTGTGGAGACATTATACCTGTACACCCCACCTATATGATGCCATCAGTACTCTTGGAAAATTTACAGCACCCGAAGACACATGGCTCCTATTTTATGCATAGTATAGAAACTCGTACAATCTGAGTACAGTACAAACCTTTCTCTCCTGTTCCACAGTCGGAGAGCCTGAGAGTGTCTGAGGTAGTGAAGGTAGTGGTCTCTGTGCCACTGGATCTCGCGTCTCTCTGCCTCACTGTAGGCATAGTCTCTGTCCACGTACGTGTAGCGGGGGGTCCGCGTATAGGGAGTGCTGCAGCATAGTGGGTGGGAGTGAGAGCTGTTGTGCACCATCATGTGGCACCATCATGTGGTCAATTAAAAGACACAGTAGGGGTCAAAAAAGTTTCAAATGAACGAAATTGGAAACATTTTTTGACTCTTACTGGAGTATTTTAATTAACGCACAGTTCAAAAAAAGGAAGCACAGTTCAAAGAACGTCCATCAATAGAATAGAACAGGGAAAGGCTCTACTGGATTGTGAACCAGTGGATATATGTACATGTAAGTCAGGATGGCCGAGCGGTCTAAGGCGCTGCGTTCAGGTCGCAGTCTACTCATGTAGGCGTGGGTTCGAATCCCACTCCTGACAGCTTCTTTTTGCTGCAGTAGCAGAGTAGTACATATTACTTACACGACTTGATATCCATCGTAAGGTCGAATGCTGGTAGCCATGTCATCAGGATGGGCGTAGTTGATGTTACTCCCACTCTCGTCCCCTCTTCCCCTCCCCCCAGGCCTGGACTCACTCCCTCTCCTCTCAGATCCACCACCAGTGTCTTCACTATTCCTCCTTCTTTACCACTCTGTAAGAAAGGGTCAGCAGAGCATACACAATTCACCAACAGCATCTCAAAAAGATATTTCAGGTTGAGAACTACAAACTACTCTTGAAAAACATACCAAAAGCACCCAATCTATAATGCAAATACACACAAAGAACAATGAAACACATTATATTTCGTTGGATAAGGGAAGAACTACTTATACTACTTACATACTTACGCATTCAGAAGACTACATACTGTAAGTGGATTACACCAATAATAAACAATGTGAGCCGGCCTAACATTCTGAACTAGTACCTGCAGACTTGTATGTGTTATAATAGGCAATGTGCATGTCATGTATGTACATACTCTGGAGTCTGAGGTCAGTATGTCGATGAGTAGTCTGGCATTGAGTGGTCCGAGTTGCTTTGGAGTGAAGGTGAGGGAGAGGGAGAGGGTGTGTGAGGGTGGGATGTGCCCGGAGGGAGGGTGACAAGTGAAGTGAGGGACACGGTGAGTGGTGAAGTAGAGAGGAAGTGTGTCTGACTTTGTTGTGGACCTATGGAAATACACACCCTGCTGTACTATGTGTAAGATATGACTACAGGCCATGTTGCGTAGTGTGGTAATGCAGAGATAGAAATGGCCTTGCGGCGCAGAAAGCCACATGTCCCACACATCTCTGTTGCTAGCATTTAACAGTGTACAGGACATCACCAAGTGTACTATGGTAGTGACAAGCAGTGTTTCTTTTCCAGCTGGGAGACTGAAAAGAGATGTACTAATGGTAAGTAGACCTTGACATGCTGGGTGGTGGGGGACATGGTGGGAGTGGCTCCAAACTGTAGTGGAGGGCTGGGCTCCAGCTGTACGTCCACTGGTAGAGCAGTTGCACACACTGCCACCTCAAGGTCACCTCCAGAGGCTGGAGTGGAGAAATCATCAACAATAATTATGGTGAGTATATGTACATCGGTTAAAAGAGTTTCAACATCAATCAGGTCTCAGCAAAGCAAAGCAAACAACACAACTACACATACACAGTATGTTCTGTAAAACACTTTTGAAGTGCCATTATAGGCCCAAAAATCACTGAACATAATGGCAGTCATTTCTTTTTACAATACGAAGTAGGCAGAATGTGGTGTACATACATGTGGACTCTCTGTTGGTGTCAACAGCAAGGAAGCGAAGGTAGAGCGTGTAGTCACGTCTGGTGGGTGTGGTCTGGAAGTGGCTCCACCCACTGTCGGAGGAAACGAACCTGGGAACCATTCAACAGCAAAGGGAGTGGGCTTACAATACTATAAAAGATAAAATGTGAGTACAGAATCGATTTTATACATGTATATGTAGCAAAAACATTACAGTATGGAACGTATGGTCTACATACAGGTACACGCATAGTGCAAGTGGGATCGTTTCACTGGCCAATGTGTAGGTGTACCTGAGAAGGAAGGACAGATATGATAGACTCGTGAGGAGGAGTGGAGCCCTGTTCCCTCCACCTCTCCTGGCCGGGACCTCCCTCAGTGAGGGCTATGGCCACACCCTCTGCCCCGCCCACCTCACTCCCTCGGGCTCTCTTGTCCAGGAGACACAGGTAGTCAGTGGACACTGGACTCTCGTTGAACAGAACAACTTGTCTGGAGTGAGCGGGAGACAACTTTTATTGTACATTCCCTCTCCTTAGAAAGTTCACCAACTGCTTCACACCCATTAGCAAAGAGTAATGCATGCGACATATTTACACTTTAACAGAAAGCTGTATGCCACAGTATCAAATTTTCGGTAACCACCCCTGAAATATTGAACTGCTCACTTTAGCTCCCCAAAAATGTGCTGCATTCTCTAGTATTAGACTGCCACAAACAGAACCTGGAGGTAGTTGTGTCATAGTAGGTGGGTGGGAAAGAGAGGGAGGGGAGGGAGGAGAGGGAGAGAGGGTCCAGGACCCTGAGAGCTCTGGACTCCAGTCTCCCACACACTGTCAGGAGGAGAGAGGGAGCTGCCTTCTCCTCTTCCTCACCCTCACCACCAGTATTAGCAGCTGCGGTGTCAACAGCAGTGGGTGGAGCTGAAGTACGGATTCTGAGGGAGAGGGTAACATTGTTGAGACTTACGTTAAGTTGAACTGTACACATCTCTATCCATTAGGATTGCTCCAAGTTGCATATGAACATTATGCACATAACTATTTACAGTAATACCCAAAACAGTTTTGTGTAGAATGGAAGAGAGAGTTGTGAATACAAACCTGAGAGCATAGGAGAATTCAATTTCTTCCTTGCACAAAATCTCCATCTGTGATAAAAAAATACACATCATCAACGTGATCTAGTAGGAACTCACAGTGCAGCAGCAATACAACACACATACAGATGCTCATACTATACAATAAAGCCAAAAAGAAAATTTTGAGCTCGTGATTGGCTGTTTTCTTTGAAGACTTCTGAAGCCCTGTATTCTTCCCTTTATAATGCTTTGTGTACTACATATGATGTATTGTCATACCTGTATTCTAGTGGACTGTAGAGGTGGTAGGTGGCCAGTGGTGGGTTGGAGGGAGATCCAGGCCGGGAGAGGAGAGGTGTCGATGAAGAAGTCTCCCTCGCGAGTCCCGAGGTTGGAGAGGGAGAAGGAGGTGGTGTGGATCTGGTTCTCTGTCACCAGACACCCCACGTCCACCACCTCCTCACTCAGGTGGAGTCTGGGACTCCGAGGAACACTGCAGGACACACGGGGCAGGGTTCGCGAGGAATGCAGACACACAGTTGGGTTATTTCGTTCATAATATCACAGTTTACTAAACAAAGGCCAATTGGCAGCGTAACTGCCACTTACAATAATAGTAGTCTACAGTGCTTTTGGAAGAAATCAAGGACAACACGTGTTTCAATCTCTCTAGGTATCTGATAACACTCTATCAATGAGCACTTTCAGACTCATAAACATCGTGTGGATTGAAGATTGCAGACAACATGCGTATATGGTCTACTCATGCAGACAGACTCATAAATAAGTCTGAGTTTGTTATGTACAACATAAAAAAATGAAAAATGCAGCATAAGGTCAGCTAACGCAGAGATGGGAATGGTGAGAGAGAGACTGGAGTTGACAAACACCTCCAGATTGCCACGATGATGGCAGGCATCATCATCTCCCTTAGGAGAGTACTGGAGGACCACGGGCAGCTTCAGACCTGGAGCCACGTACTTCTCCTCCCCACCACTCAGCAGAACAAACACCTGCACGACACCACACGGAGAACAGGTTTGTAGCTAAGAAGGGCTTTCCAATCGGAGTAGCCAAAGGCTCTTAGGAAACGCGTGCAAGTTTCTGGCGGCGAGCCAAAGTCGTAACTGATAAATGTGTAGACATGATTTCGCCTGAAGGCCGTGTTGTAGAGCCTGGGAGAAGGTGTACTCACAGGGTCGCTGTCGGCTCCGATGGCCGCCCGTACCCTCACGGAGCCTGGGCCGCGGTTCTGCAGCTGGTAGGTGTGTGTCTGTTGCTGGCAGCCGTCGTTCACCAGTTCAACTCTCTCCTCGCAGAACTCCACTTGACACGGTGACCTCTCTCTCTTCTTCATATCACCTGCCTCAGGCCGCAGTCTATGGAAACGTCGCTTAGCAAACAAACACTAAGGATTAAACCCCATGCGCACTGAGTTTGATGTGCGCGTGCTGTCTTTCTTCTCTGCAGTTCTAAGCTCCTCTGATGCGCCTGCAGCTCCTTGCGTCATGTAGTGGTGGACTGGTTGGTCTCAGAAGACTCGGAGGTCTCCCAAGAGTAGCGGGCAGCTCTTCACTCGGTATGGCTCGGGTCCTCAGTATTGAGAACGTAGACCAGGTATATACTGCTACATAAGTTTAGCAAGAGGTCAGGAAAGTATCCTTACTCAATTTATTCATTTTGTTTGCGTGAAACTAGATTAGTAGTTGGTGTAAATATATGTGAGTGTGACTTTGTTCTTGCCACAGAAAACTCTAGAAGAAGTGTTGCAAGAGACATCTGCTGCTCTGAGAGGAGGTGGAGTCGTTGCCATACCCACCGATACAATCTACGGCGTGGCCTCGTTAGTTTCAAGTAACGAGGGGATAGAGAGGATATACGAGATGAAGGGGAGACGGAGAGACAAGCCCCTGGCCATCTGTGTCAGTGATGTTGAGCAGGTTTATAGGTGAGTTATATTGCATGTTGTGTTCTGTGTTGAGTAGAATGGAACTTCCTTCAATTGAAGTAGACTCCTTAATTTTAAATTTTCAATTGAAGTATATAGTTGTCTTAATTTGAAGCAAGGAAATGCCAGTTTCAAATTGCAGTGGTTTTACGCATCACCTAAACCATTACTGTCTGGACATCATGGATAATTACGAAATTCAGACAGCTATAATTATGTGTAGGTTGCCTGATTTTGCTCACTGTCTTTGAAGCAGCTTCAACTGCTATTGTTCCTTGCACCAGGTGGGCCAAAGTGACAGTTCCGTCTAGTCTCCTGTCCCGTCTCCTCCCCGGGCCAGTCACCACAGTCTTTGAGAGAGGAGGAGACCTGAACCCTATCCTCAACCCGGGACTCCCTCTGGTGGGACTCAGGATCCCAGACTCCTCCTTTGTCCGCTGTCTGGTGGAGCAGTGTGGCTGTCCTCTGGCCCTCACCAGTGCCAACCTCACTCACTCCTCCAGCACTCTCTCTGTACAGGTCAACATTAATACTTACATTGTGACACCTCCAGCATTGCATGAGCTTTAGATGGAATGTGGCAGTATAGAGGGTTAAATTATAAATGTACTAAAAACGTGACTCATTTGCATTCCTTCGTATTGTATTTAGCCCACATATACTGCCACATTCTGAACCCATTATACCTGTGTGCATTTCTAATAATTATGATTGCTTAGCCATTAGAATCTTTTGTACATCTCTCATTTTCACCCTGATAGAGAGTTATTACCTGACTCGGTGATATACATTGTGTTTATGACAATGTGGCACTATATAGGGCTAAGAAAATGTTGCTAAAACAGTAACATAATTATTTCATTCTTGCCCTATTCTAAATTTAGGCCTTAAGCTGCCACATTTCCTTAAACACATTTCCTTAAACACTTTCCTAAGTTCACTGTTGTCTCCCCTGGTGATTGATATGACACAAGAGCTAGACCAACTTTTTGGTAATTCCGACCCCTACAAGACCTCCAGCATTGTGAAGAGCATGAGCTTTAGAGGGAATGTGGCAGTATAGAAGGGTTAAATTTAGAAATAATTATTACTAAAAACGTGACTCAATTGCATTCCTTAACTGTGCTCCTATTGTTTTGTTCCATCTTTAGTAACATATTTCTTAATTTATATTATACTGCCACATTTTGAACCCATATACCTGTGTGCATTTTGATTGCTTAGCCTTTAGAATCTTTTGTACATCTCTCATTTTCACCCTGATAGAGCTACAGTTATTACCTGACTCGGTGATATTATATCATTTTCTCAGGAGTTCCGAGAGCTGTGGTCGTTCCTGGATGTGGTGGTGGATGGAGGAGTCATCTCTCATGGAGGAAGAGGGGGAGAAGAGGAGGCCAGTAGACTGGGCTCTACTGTAGTGGACCTCAGTCACACCGGATCATTCTCCATCATCAGACCTGGAATGTGTGTCGGAACCTTTATACACACATTGTACACAGCTATATATACTAGGAGTGTTCTCTGTTTAGCAGCTACAGTGGAACCTCGTTAATACGAACTGTTTAGCAGAATTGATAAACTATCCATGTCCTTTGAATTGTTAGTTCATCGGACACTAATTATTCGTTTCTCATTTCCAGGCATTACCAGCAGACTGTGAAGTTACTCAGAGATGAATATCACTTGAAAGAAATTGTCATTTGATGATCATTTTATCTCCCCACAATCACCAACTGGTGGAAATGCCTGTAATTTTGCAAACTCAATTCATTCTCATTAGTGTTTATAGTCGCGACACAGTGTCTGCTGCAAACCCAATAATTATCGTTAGCTAAAGTGGGTGGGAAAGGAAGAATGCATCATGAATACACTTTAGACGCTGACTTCGCCGTCACTCAGTAACAGGGAGACTCTTTGTTGGTCGTGGCTAACGCCGACAGGATTACTGGTCAACTGAAAATACAAGGTAAATAGGTACTTAGCTAGCTAGCTCTAGCTGCATACCACGGAACGGTGGGTCCTCGGCGGGGTGCAATCGCGTCCATTGCAGGCGGAGCCACACCCATTTTTGCATAACTACGTACACATGCTATAAGGTGATGTCTGCTCAGGCGTTCCCCCAAATAGCAGAAGTGAACGTAGCTAAACGTCAACGGCAAATCGCCACATCGCGAGTGAAGCGAGTCTCCAATGTCGTCGGATTTGTAATGGTGGACGGGCACTACATATGTGTTGACGTGTGCGGACTCGTAATTAACCCATAGGCGCGTATGCGCAGTGAGGGTAGGCACGGCAGTGACAGCACAATGTCTGCTGCTAACATCGTTAGGAATAGTGGGTGGGAAAATTAGATGCATCATGAATGATCATCGACCACTTTCAAGTGCTAAAGGATTTGCATCAGGCTGCATGAATCATTGTCTGTGGTGGGGAGTTGTGGGGTCTGACATGGGCCATTATGACCTACGAGATTTCTAAAAGCCCGTGATTTCCATCTGATTTCCTTATTTCCTCATGATTTCAGCTAATTTCCTGATTTCCACATGATTTCAAGAGATTTCCAGATTTCCGTGAGATTTCTAGTGATTTCCAACTGATTTTTCCAGTGATTTCTACATTTCTATAATTGGACTTCTATAGATTTTTCGGTCTCTTGAGGATTCTATAGCAGTAGCTACACTCTCTAAAGAGGAGTTCCCTTTACTGGCATGAACAGTAGTCATGCGCCACAGAACACTGAGGCCCATAATACTGTCCCTGGTGCACATATTATTATGCAATTGAGTAAATTTATAGCCAGCTACAGAAACAATAAAACACTTATGTGCCTATAAAGTAAAACTGTTAGTGGTGTGGTTATTCTTGTTCTATATAAGATATACTTTTCTCAAGCCTCCATTCAATAATGTGAGGTTCAAGTTGTGGTAGGCCGGCTAGGTGGTACGTAGGAGTCCCAAGGGAATTTCTACAAGTTTCTTATTCTACTCATACTCTTTTAAAATACCCCTAATGTCCCATCCACTCATTTGCTTGGTGTTTTGTGAGGGAAAAGGGGGGGGGAAAACGTCTCTGTTGCTCTATAACTTCCTGTCCACTAACAGATAGAGCAATACCGATGGTCTCTTATCCCACTGCATATGCTAACGGCACAACATGCCTCTCCGGCTGCTATCCTGGCGTTTCCACCTGAGCAAACCTATCCCTAGGCCAAGGCCGAGCAAGCAAGGCCCTACCCTGATGGTTTCAGTTTTGTGCAAAACCCGGAGCGTGGTATTATGTGTGCGCACACTTGAATTGATACAACATTATTGTATGAATAAATTCACATGATCTTCTATTATGACTGTGATGTCATTGAGCCATCACGAGAGCAGACAATTATTGGTGGTAAATTTAAATTCCCTGTTTCCTTTTTTACCTTGCGAAAATCCTTCCCTTTTGCCACTCGAACAGGAACAGGGGTACCTGAAAAGAAGGTTTTTGTTGTAGATATACCACTGTGTCACATGTAACTATAGAGTGATATCTGCACAGGTGTTCCCCCAAATAGCACAAGTGAATGTCATCGGATTGTAATGGTGGACAGGCACTGCACAGCATCGTATTTACGTGATGCGGATTTCTTGTAATAATAATAATAGTCAGATTCACCTATCATAGTTATCAAAACCCTTTAGATTAGGTATTGCGGTCATCGTATACCAAACCGAATAAATACACGTCATCTTGAATTATTGCTGTGCTATCATTTTAGCCATCACGAGAGCAGACTGATTAAATAGCGGATGAAAGTACTCTCTTTCACGTGACGTTCGTATCTGTCTTGTTAGAAAGCAAGACAAAAAATTTGCGCCGGGTCTCCGCGTTTGTGTAAGAGGTGCGGAGAGTCCTTATGTGGACTACCGTGTCCAGTAAGTGGGGCCCCTATCGTGGACGAGTTGGCAATAAGAGTGAGCCCAAACGTGGTTCCCCGTGTCCATGACATTCACTTCAGCATTGTAAGGCGTCGTGTGCTGACTGCGAGAGAGTAAATGCACGCTCATGCGCAAGTAGAGAATACGTAGCAATATGATCATGTACATTTTGCATGAAGCAGTACGTGAAAGCATCGTTTCTGTCCATGAAGAAGTGAGGCAGAGCAATGCATGTCATATGGCTCATGGTGATCTATACATCCATCAATCAACTTATCAAATATTAGCTGTCAGCAATGTTTGCAGTTGTCCTTAATGTGAAGATAAATTTTGTTTGTACATACTTTGGGTGAGTAAGGGTTGAAGTAGAGTACGGCCATTTACCTCTGAAACTGATTGCCTCCCTGAACGGAAAATTACAAACAAATATCCCTTCATCCCTTGTTACCAGGTCCCCCTTCATCTAAAGCCGCATGGCTACGTCAGCAGATGTCCATGTACACCTTGGTGGTCAGTTTGGCTACCAGAATGTCCACGTACACACATCCAAGGTCCTGGGGACAGGCTCCTATGGGAGTGTGGTCAAGGCCACTCTGGACCACCTCCCCTGTGCCGCCAAGATCCTTCACACCGTCTTCTTCCGAGACGACGACCCAGGGGCTGCCGACTTTGCCGCTCGTTTCGACCAGGAGTGCGACATCTTGCGAGCTCTAAAGCATCCCTGCATCGTCCAGTTCCTCGGTGTGGTCCAGGACCCCAGCAGCCGCAGACCCATTCTCCTGATGGAGCTGATGGAGGAGAGCCTGACCGGGTTCCTGGAGCGAGCCATGACCTCCCTCCCCTACCACGTCCAGGTCAACATCACCCACGACATTGCTCTGGCCTTGGCCTACCTGCACGGCAACAGCATCATCCACCGCGACCTCTCCAGCAACAACATCCTCCTGAGAGGAGGAGGCAGTCAGGCCAAAGTGACCGACTTTGGCATGTCCAAGATGGTGGAGGCCAATCCTCGCATGACTCGCAGTAAGATCACCCAGTGCCCCGGCACACCTGTCTTCATGCCTCCAGAGGCCCTGCGTGCCAAGCCTCGCTACTCCGACAAGCTGGACACCTTCTCTCTGGGTGTTGTGACGGTTCAGATCATCACTCGCTGCTTCCCCACACCCACAGATGCTGAGATAGTGGTGGAGGATGAAACATCACCGACAGGAGAGAAGATCCTCCCAGTTCCTGAGCTACAGCGACGTCAGAGAGACATAGGGAAGGTTCCTCCCGACCATGGTCTCCTGCCCACTGCCCTCCACTGCCTCAAGGACAGACCTAGAGACAGACCCAGTGCTGCCCAGCTCTGCCAGAGTCTGGGGCAGCTGAAAGACGGCTGAGGCCTACACAGCCAGTGAGGCAGAGGACCAAGGGAGGAGACTGGAGCAGCAGCTACGACTGAAGGAGGAGGAGAAGGAGGCAGAGATTGCTCGTCTCCAGGAGCAGATGAGGCAGTTGGCCACTGAGAAGGATCGTCTGGCCTCAGAGAAGGATCGTCTGGCATCACAACAACAGAGGGAGATAGCGGAGTTGAGAAGTCAACTGCAGACGTCACACAAACCACCAGTTCAGCGAGGGAGGGAAGCAACGACTGTCTCTAGCCCCAAGGCAAGTGTATAGAGGGTTTAATCACAAAGTTGTATTATCACAATGCATCACAACCTAGCCATCTTTGTGTAGGTATACTATCAATGGTTCAGGATTTTCTCACAAGTACAGTATATACACGGCAAAAAAAGTTCCCACTACGCCGCCGTAGTACGGTGTAGCAAAATGTTCTACGGTGCTTCTACGGCGGATCTACGGTCGACCGTAGCTGCGGTACGCTGCGAGGGTGTGGCAAGTAAACGGTGGCAGCTAAAGGCCTAGCAAGCAACGAGCGTTGTTTCTAAAACTGAGAGTAAGCTAAGAACACTAGCGTTGTAGCGCAGTCGTGTCTAGCAAGGCTACTGCTGCTTGCTATCGCTTCTCGCTCTAGCTCTCCTTTGCGCCCGCGCTAAGCGCGCATGCGCGCGTGCGACCGCGCCCACTAAACCACGTGCCTCGCCGTCAGTCAATGTTGAATGTTTTCAGTAGTTCTGTATTTTCATGACAGAAATGTGCTGTTTCCGCAAAACCTTTGCACACACTCTGCAATACTTCTCCAACTTGTTGTTATGGAGTCTAGTGTCATTCTTATGGAGTCTAGTGTCATTGACACTTGCCAATTAATGCGATTTATGCACCTCTGGGGAATGGCTGTAGTGCACAGGAAAAAATAGTTCTAGTAACTAAATACTGTTCATTCTGTAGATCAATTGTACCACTGTTGAACTAATCTTTTACTTGCCTTGAAAAAATTGTGTGCTGGCCTTGACAGGTGTGAGAAGAATGGCATGCGCAAACCGCACAGCCATTTTCGGCGTTGCTAAGGAAATGATATCCAGGCGCAGTAGAGTTACGCGGTTACTACGCTATGCGCGTTACCGTAAATATGATCCTGTGCCTTTTGTGCTGCTTCTCTACACGTTCCATAACTGAATTCCAAAGTATATGTAAACAAACTCTATGGGAACTGAGGCGGTGGCGTTGCTAACGTGGCGCACGCGCGGTTTGATTTAATTTATGTAACCGCGCGATTTAAGCGCAACCACCATTTGCACGCGTAAAACACCCGTGAGCAATGTCGCTCAACTCCGTGTGGATTTCCTGGCCGTATATACAGCTAGCTAACGCTGCATGGGGCAACGCTGCTTGGTAGAGGACTGTATCTGGGTGTTAGTAAACTACGGCATACTGCGCCGTAGCAGGTCTACGGCTTCCACCGTAGTACGGCGTTGCTACGGCGTAGCAGCAGCGTAGCAAGACCGTAGTTCTACTACAGTGTGACCGTACTACGGTACCGTAGTGGGAACTTTTTTTTGCCGTGTACTGTATTGATGTGATTCATGCACTGTCATGATGTCTGCAGGACGAGAAAGCTCTGTATGATGCTGCTGACGGGTGGAGATGTGTCTGCAGTGAGAAGACTTCTGGCCTCTAATGTCAACATCAACTGTACACCATATCCTGTAGGTACAGTGTGACTGTGTTCCATCAGATGTCCAATCTGTTTCACCATCTCACAGAATGGCTGTACTCCACTGATGACAGCATCATTTGATGGACATGTTGAAATTGTGAGACTACTGATTGAGGCTAAGGCTCAGCTCAACATACAGGAAAAGAAGGTATTCTATCACATTGTTGCACATTGTGAGTGTATGCAGCGATGACTATTCACACTATTTTTCCGGTTGGAACTCCTATAATTGTATAATTGTATAATATAGTGTTGAATTTGTTTGAGTACGGACTCACTCACTGAGACAAGGGTACCTCTAGTGTATTAAGGCCTGGGTGCATCAAAATCATGGAAAATTTGAGATTTTTGTTTGTTTTGAGAGTGTCACATTACCTTTTACTTTCAAACTTGGTACAGTGATAAAACTCATAGGTCTTAACTCCCTTAACAAATTGTGACCACGCCCACATTATTTGTTTGTTTGTTTACATGTAATTCGCATATGCGTTTAGGCGGATTGCTTACACTTCGAATTAAGAATTCATCTTGAGCTCAGAGAAACAAGTACATACTAAAGTAAATCTTTATCCAACGGGGAAATGAAAAAAACTAATAACGCGTCGATAACGAACTAAAATATCGAAACCGCGCCCAGTTTTACGAATAAAACGGGCCCTGCATCTAAAACTGTCAAGTTGCTCACCTTCCCCGTTGGATAAACAGTCAGAGGACTTTGCGTTTGTCTTTCTTAACGTCAAAAAGTAGCTATAGACTAAGCGGAACCCTTCCGCCTAAGCGAAAACAGTTGTGAAAAACTTACTACCCGTCCGCGTTCCGCGCATGCGCATATTCGTAAAATGACGTCAGTACGTGGCGTTATTCCGTATATTTTCCGTGAAACGTTACTGCGGGGCGTGGTTACGTGATTCCGTCCAGCTTCCGGTTTGCTGCTCGCGGACAGGCCTTAACGCACCAGAGACCTGACTACATCATTTCAATAGTAACCACCCAGCTATTATTCAGGGAGAACCTAATTGTTTCCTTATCCAGGCGCCGCCTCCCTTTCAGACTCTGCTTTGTAAAGCATGCACAAACTGGATTGTTGGTACAGTGCAAATTACTCTCCTTCTGCAGGCTATGACCCTGCATAGGACTGGCGTATGAGATATTTTGGGTAGTAAACACCTCAGCTGAGTTGAAGAGAATACGGGGGATCGAAGTACTAGTGTTCTTCATCATGGTTTCTACTTCTCTCCAGTTATCTTCAGGTAGGAAGCTTGCTCGTTTGTCGGCTGAGCCAATGTTATTAACACAAATGAAATATGTGGTCAGGTTGTTGATAATGCTTTCCCCCACTGACACCCTGTAACACAGCCCCGCTCAGCTGCCACCTACAGAAACTTCTAGCAGCTCACAGACACACAAATGGAATGACCTTTGAACTGCTTGTGTGCATGTGAGCCCTAGTCTCGTGCCCAGACCCTCACATGCTAGAGGGTCTGGTACGTACATTTTCTTGGTTGTGCTGAGTCACCATGTTCGGAACACGGGTAAGCCAATCAGATTGCTAAATAATCAAGGTAGCGGTCTCTCTCGGCACACATGCGGGTGTATGCAAAAATAATTATACCACATGATTATGTACTGCATACTCTTTCAGTTCGGAGTGTATATATGGGGTGGGACAGAGGCAGGACTTCCCTCCAAAGAAGATGGGGAGAGATGGAGCTGAAGGGAGAGAAATCTCTGGTCTGCAACTGCAACGAAGGCTTGTAGGCTCCATGTCCACCTCGTCTCTCCGGTCCTCCCGCGGCGCATCAGCTCCTGGACACGGCCACCTCCGCTCCGTCCTCCAAGTCCTTGCGGCCGCGCCTGGTCTTCTGCTCCACCGCACCCGAACTAGAAACTCGAGTAGGAAGGAGAAAAGGAAGACGAAGGGGAGAGGAACAGGATTCCACTAAGACGACTGAGAGCTTGAGGTCAGGGGCATCGGATACTCCGCGGTATGGCTGAGTCCCTTCCCCGTACAGGTTGCAGCTGAACTATAGGCGCTCTGTTGTTGTGATGCTGTGTGCGAGTGGTCTTAATCCAACACAGGGTGAAGCGAGCATGGTGGAAGCAGTGGAGAAGAAATGCTGCCTTGGAAAATAATTATCTGGTGAATGTGGGGAGGCGGTCAGGGTGAGGTGAAGCTGTTTTTTCTGTTTGATGGTCACAGAATCATGAGCAAGGGCTCACATGTCTCGTTCCCAGTCCCTCATGTGCACCGAAAGAGGGTATGGTTTGTAATGTCCGATTTTCTTGGTTGTGCTTTGCAACATGGCATGATCATGATAATGCTGTGTTATATACTGGCATATGGACGCCACATCAGTCACACACGATGGATTCCTGCCCCCTCCCGCCCCTCCCCCTTCCCTCTCCATACACCTAAACTTGTTGATTTTGTTTGTTTATGAGTTTAGGTGTGGCGCACAAACATGGTTGTCACTGTTCAGAGTCCATCACCTATGTGTCCTCACCACCTCTTTACCCCTGTACCATGGAAACTTTAACACCACCACGAGAACGAGAGAGAGAGAGGAGGGTTGAGGGAGACAAACAACCTTCACCATAGCAACAATGTGTGACGGACACAAATCTTTCCATAGTAACCACCCCAGCTCATATTGCAGGGAGAACCTAATTGGTTCCTATCCAAGCCAGCCCTCCTCCCTTTCAGACTCTTTTGTAAAAGCATGCACAAACTGGTTGTTGGTACAGTGCAAAGTACTCTCCTCTGCAGGCTTATGACCCCTGCATAAGACTGCAGTATG
>CASHTH010002676.1:0-28497 GCA_030341885.1 Geodia barretti | reverse complement strand
GAGAGATTTTAGTGGACCACACACCACCACACATAATATTTTTACACAGAATTTTTCAGGCCCCAGAAAGGTACAGTGTGAATTATTACGTCAGGAGGTGTTGTTGCATGCCAGGTTAACCCTCGCCGTGCATTTCCCAGAGGGTTACGGTACTTTTTCGTAACTCTGTCTTTGTGTCTGTCTGCTCTGTTTTTAATCTCGCATCTCGTGCTATGACGTGCACAACAAGGGACACCAGCTTGTTAACCCTCAGCGTGCATGCTCAGCGAGGGTTACAGTACTTGGTCTGTCTGTCTGTCCGTCTATCAGCAGCTATTCTCGCAGCTATTCTCATACTACAGGCTACGAGGCGACCTATGAGCGATACCAGCACGCGTCAGCAGCTTGATCGCGCACGCGCTCCTGCCGGCTGGCTACGCACATGTGCATACCTGCAAGATGCCACGGGGTTGTTCGGAAGGCAAGCAGTTTTTCATGAGTGTCTCTCCTCAGTTTTGATCTCTTGTTCTCTTTTTTCCCAATGGATAACAAGTTGAGCAAGGTATGTCCGCCATGTAGTACAAAAGTTCACGTGAGACGAGCAGTTTGTGGATGCAACTTTGCATTCCCATCTACAGTCTGGCAATAATAATTATGTCGTACGCAAGCAATGGAATACAGAAGAGCAAATAAAGTTAATGTGAGAGACTCTGAAACACCTGAGCAATTGCTCTAACCGCTATCCACTGGTGCAACTAGCCTGTGATATGGCGAGAAACTGGCTCGCTGGCTAGGCGCTGGCAGCCCATCTAGCTTTATACACCAACGTCACAATGCACGCGTTTTGAGCCGAGGGTTTGCACTGCTTTTCATTGATAAGGAAATCAACATTTTAATAAAGCATTTTTACCTCGGCCAGGTCCGCCATGACACGCATGCATTTTTGTCATACTGCGATGTTTCACGCATAAGCTTACATGGACACTCATAAAGTGATGGCAATGATGCACAATCAGCCTAGTAGGCCCAGCGGTCTATGCCGTCCCTGATAATATATAAGCAATACTGAAGCTGAGTTTAATGGGTGAGGTTGCAGAGAGACACACACACACTCTAATTTGATTTGTGTATGTTGTTAGCTACTCATGACAATTGCAAGTATTTGGATAGAGTGTGGGCATAGCCCTCTCCAATGTCAACCACAACAGGATTCAAGGGACTCGAGGAATTTAATTGTACTACAACCATACAACCTTACAGTCATGCATTTGCAAATGCACATTCTGTCAATTCAACCATGCTACCATACGTGCATTGCAAATACGCATCGCAAACACACATCATTCTGTCGTGCACATGCTCAAAGTAATTCACTTGCTTTGGGTATGTTGTATTCTTACACATCCAAGCAATTGTACATATGACTTCTGTGTAAACTTTCATTCCATGCTCAGTGTTCAATGTCAATATACCAACAGGACTAGCTTACATTGGTTAACCTGTTTGTCAACTGTGGAGGATTCCTTTGTACTAGTGCTTGAAGTGTACATCCCAGGGTTCTAAATTCAAAATAAGTGCCCATGGTACAAAATAGCCCGTTCACTGCAGACTTTTTTCGACACTTGCATGTGCCACTTTGATGGAGGTTTTTAGTCTCAGCCCTTTGTTTCAAGTATGTAGCATGATGTTTTACTTCTGACACTGCCCCACTGGACAATGTCAACATAATTATTATTATAATAATTATAGAGAAATGCAGTGCATTGTTGGCAAGTGAAGCAGTTAAATACTTCGCATGTGTTTTGCGTGTTTTTAGAATTACATAGAACAACGGTGTGAGCAGTGGCCATCACAGAGCCCTGTCACATACAAATAGAGAATATTTCCCGCACTGAAACAACGACATAGGCTTGCTTCGCTCGCCACTGATGGTTTTCTTCGCCAACAGTTGTAAATTAACAAGTTGGAACTTTATAGGGAACCATTAATTAGTCAAATGTTGGTTGATGTACTGTGAAGTTATTGGCACGTTATCATGCTAACAATGGCTATTGCAGACTTGGTCATTGCTCCTTCAGGCATTGTCATATACATTGCGTGCATCATTATAATTTAGCTAACATCAATATATTATATAATATACCTGATGGTTTTGCTGGAGCCAAAGACTCTGACGTTTGTTTCTCCAGATCCTGACCTGGAAACACACCAGAAATCATCATGTCCAGGACAGGTGCTTTACTCCCTGTTGACATTTCTCCGTTGGGCAGCACCTGCTCCATGCAAAGAAAATTCATAGCCCCACTTCTCAAAATAGACCATAGCTAGAAACATACCAAGGAAGGCCGTCGCAGCTCAGGTTTAGGATGAGACTGCTGCTTGCTAAGCAGCGAAGTTGCGTTCGGGAGGGTTACAGGCTGAAACTTCTTCTGCTGAGACCCTTTGGCACCACGACTTGCAAGAAAATTTTTAACATCATCATTTTTCGCATAGTCGAGAGGAGTGAGTTGGTTTCTGTCCCTGCTGGATGGATCAACTCCCTGCTCGTCGACCAGATAGCTGACCACAGTGAGGTGGCCTCCTCTGGCGGCTGAATGGAGAGGAGTGGCACCGTCCGTTCCCCTGAACCCTGGGCTGACTCCTTCCGTCTCTATCAGATACTTAGCCACCTGTACGTGGCCGGTCCCGCAGGCGACTCCGAGCGGCGTACGTCCAGATTCGTCTTTGGAGAACGGGTTAGCATTTCGCTCCGAGACCAGGTTTGTGACGGCGACCACGTCTCCCGACGCGCAGGCCTGAAAAAGGAGCAACGTAAGCGTGAGTGTCAAGGCACCTCGCACGACACCAGACTGTGGGGTACAATCGCTGCCTTTCTCCCCCACGTTACCTCTTTCTTTTTCGCTTATGTTTTCCATTTTTCTAGCTGCTGCGGGACGAAGTAAGCTCGCGGTCTTTTATGCGGTGTGCGACCTGCGTGCCTCCAGAAGACCGACAAGTCGTATTTTCCCAGGGGACGACGAAGACATGTAGTTTCCGTTTTCAAACGGTTTGTGGCCTCCGTGGGACAGTGCACAGTGCACACGTAATTTCCGTCAGTCACTGACAAACAGGCGCTGCATTATATTACGTATGTTTATCAGTCTCGAGTAGTTTCCGTTCTAAAACGGAGTCAAACGTTAGTAATGACAGCACACAAAAGGGAGGGAAGTAGAAGGCAAAGATTTCCGTCTACAGATATAGTCTGGATGCCCCAGCGCTAAGTATTAGCATCCGAGAAGCCAAAGCTATACTATTATACTGTAGCCCACATGTTACACAAGTAATCCACATACCCTCATGCCTCTTCTGCCAAACAATCACTAGCTAGACTTTGCTATATATGCATATTTTACAGCAAGTCACTCAAGTGAGCAACATGGTTGAAGGAACTTTGTGCTCCAATTCTAGACCAATTTTTGCCAGGTCTTTTTAAAAACATGTACATTACAGCCAGTGTCACTCTTTGAAACTGTTTCAGTGTGTATCTTACTGTTTACTTACACATGTCTAGCTTTTTATAATCCTACATACAGGTGATACATTTTTGTTGTGTGACAAGGAGCAAGCTAAAATTATAGTGGTGCGAACTATACATACATTCGTAGCTCAACTGCACACTCGCTCCCACTTATATAGCAAAAAAATGCCCTACATTCAAATTGAGGTGTGTTAGTTATCACTCCTTGGGCAGTCCTGTTAGCAAGGCTTGAATTAGCAGCAAGGTGGTCAAGATTGCTTGTTAAGCCCACAACATGTTACCCTCTTCTCAATTGAAGCTGTCATTCACCCAATGGTTGTAACGTTACTTTCAAGTGTGATCTCCATAACCCCTGCTAATTAATGTCAGTGCATAATCACTGTCACGGATAGCTTTCTTCACTGGTTTACCTCAGACTTATTACTCCGCACGTTTTACTGCTCCCAATCCCCACACCTGGTATATATACTGAAAGTATGGGGAAGAGTGCACACAGTCAGAAAGAGAGGAAGAAAGCCGGCTGTGGGGTTCGAACCCACCACTTCCTGCAAGTGCTACTGGAGGGCTACATATTATGGTAGGCAGTGAAAATAAACATGACAGAGTAACCAGACTCCAATATCATAAAGGTGAATTATGCATTAATGAATGAGCTTTACAACCCTACCAACAGCTAGGCTGTAAACACAATTAAAAGTCAAGCCAATTCATGAACTGCTACACTTTTTCCCTACGAAACACAAAAAGCAAAAGGAAGTAACCTCAAACAAGAAAAAACTGCTTACAGTTACCTGTATATTTGTTAATGATTTCCTCTCCTAGAGCAGTGTCATTTCCTCCTGCACGATTAGCTACTGCTTTACCCAGAGCATGCCCTGAAGGCTCTTCAAACTTTTTAACATCATACTCTTTCCTCAGCCACAGGCTCACTACTTCAGTGAGGCAATCGACCAGTTGCCAAAACCCTATACCAGTGTTATTTTTAGGATCTCCCCAAGTGCCCTAAAACCTCCTGATGCTGTGAGTGAGATGCTGACAGCTGCAACTGGTATATACCTTCAACACACCACTGATGAATAGGTCATGGACCTAAGACTGTTGAATTAGCCCCCATACTTACCCTTATACTTTTGTACCCACATACTTACCTACAAGTAGATTCCTAGTATGGAGAGAGTACTAGTCATTAACCCTCGGTGCGCATGCGCAGCGAGGCTGTGTCCGCTATAGTGTGTGTCGACGCTTATTCTGGCACTACAGGCTACGAGGCGGCCTATTAGCGATACCAGCGGCTTCAGAAATACGCGAGCCTGAAAAGTTAAAGGGCGATTTTCCTGAAACGACTGAGAGATAGCCGAATTGCATAATCGCACTGGGCTTACCGCGACCTGATCCGCTCGCTCTTGGGGGCAAAAAGTCACAACGAATGGCAGGTATCGACTCCCACATGCTATCGTTCGCCGAGTATGGCGTCAACCCTCGGCGCGCATGCAGTCCGACTGTCTGACTGTCCGTCTCTTACCACGTTTTCTGCCACCTACGCGCAACAAACAGGCAAAATAGCGACACCGGCTGGTTCAGCGCTACATTGGCTTCATTAAACTACTAGTGGAAATGTTGAACATTGTTGGCGAGCGGGAGCGATCCAAGCTGGGATTTGCCGCGATGTTCGGGCTGCATAACGTGCCGTCAGCGCACAGCTTTCCTTTCTTGAAGCAAGACAGATCTACCTGTCGCCGTTACATGCGTATTGTACATTGGCAGAACGGTGAGCAGGTGAGCAGAACGGTATATACTTACCTTACGCTTCCAGCTCGTCAGTCGTGGTCGTCCACCGGGCAGCTGGCATGCAGCAGTATATGCACGAGCAATCCTCGCGTATTTGCAAGTTGCACCTTGGAACCATGAAGATTGGGAAGAGGTATATACAGCCTCGGTCAGTCACCGAAGGTTGCAGCGCATGCCGTCGAATGGAGGAGAGTTCTCTAGCTGGCTATATAGACCGATCGCGAGGCACCGTTTGTGAAAATGGTTTCGGATAAAGCGCGTATATACAAAGCCGCGCATGCGCACTTACACGACGTATATACGACGGTCGGTCCCATCAGATTTACAGAAACGTTCTGATAATCACTCAACAACAGAGTTTTAGGATATCACACACAGGTAAAATGCCATTTTCGTACAGTCTTGGCTGTGTAAAGATGTTAGCTACATAGCTATGCACTTTGGTAAAAATCACAACAAATATTGGCTTGTGGAAACGGAGTCAAGAACTAGTTAGTCTTGAGCAGTTCCTCGTCACCTACACAATGAACGGCACAGTAATGAAACAAGTAGCATAATTATATTGTGCAAAAAGGCCTATTATTGTACTTGTGTGTGCACGTGAATTAATAAACGCGGGCTAACTGCCAAAAGCACTGATGTGTAGGCGAATGCATGGCATTTTTGGCGAGCGGAAGCGAGCTTACAAATGGGGTCTAATCGTATCATGAGTCACTCTTGTGTGTGCACAAAACAGTGAGATACATTGCACAGGACCAAGTAGGCCGAAACAACCTTTTAGACCCGAGCGCAGTAGACAATTCGAGTCGAGTCAAAAACAGTCAGACGCGCGAATCAGGCATAATCCGGCAATCTGCGTGGCCTTGCCCGTTCCCGATCACGCAATCGGCGTTGAGAAAGCCGAACTTCTCTCTGCTCAGGAGTCTCACTGGCACGACGTTCTCTTTCCCTCTCTCGTCGACGACGAAGAGCATCTTCTCTAGACCGATCCATAACTCTTTCCCTTTCCTCACACGCTCACAAATTATGGGTGGAGCCGAAATTATCAGGAGTGGAGCCTACTGAGGGGTGGGCGCGACGTACCGACGACGTACGGTGACATGCGCAGTTCGGCGACGCTCGACAACGTACGGTGACATATAAAAATCGCGCCGTTCGGACCACTATAGGTTAGCTCGCTTCCGCTCGCTAATAAGCCCTCGGCGCAGAACAAGTGCTAATACTAAAGCGGTACTTTTAACACGTAGCAAATAGCTAGCTTGTGCAGGCGCAATAATTTGCAAAAAATAGCTAAGTTAAAAAAGGATTGAAAAAACTTACCAGCAATGATTGAACCCACATCAGAAGACTGCTAGTCCAATGTGCAACATTTACTCATGCCTGTGTGTGCATGTCCATTCAAGCTCTTGCATGCACAGAATATCACAGCTATGGCGAAAATGCATGCATGTCAGTCAAAACAAAATGGCGGACCAGCCCTAGGTTAGCAATAAAGGCTTTAACTTTTAAGGTAGAGATAGCGATTTTTTCTTTGTCATACCCGATACGCTAGTATTTTTGTACATGTTATAGTGCAAGATGCTCAGACTAACAAACCAAGTACTATCGAAATCCTCGCTGTGTATGGCGCCGAGCGTTAAATACATACCCATTATCCTGGCTGCCCATACTGCATTTTCAAACTCATTCCATACTCTAGTGCATGCCATTATTCTTACCTATGTGAACTTTGATAATTTCCGTTGCTAAGGCAGTGTTGTTTCCTCCGGCAGGATGGGCCACTGCCCCAGCCAACAGACTCCATGAGGGCTCTCCAAACTTCTCGGTGTCATACTGCTTGCTCAGCCAAAGATTGAGCATCTCAGTGAGGCAGTCGTCCAGTTTTCTATAATTCTTCTCCTCGACTGCATCGAGCTGCGCAGGATCCAGTCTGAGGGCCAGGCCTACATGCTTCCACCTGACTGTGACTGGCTCCAATACCTTCTTTACATACAACAGGTCCTGAGTACCTGTAAAGGTTTATTAGAGTAAACTATGTGCACCATACAAAAAAGTAACTGGTGTGTGGCAGTGTGGCATGCGTGGGAGCTGTGCATGATCACGACAAGTATGTAGGCAATGACTAAATTAATGACTCTGCATGACTTATAACACTGGCCTGGAATGTATACCTCAGACTGGGGCTAGGGGCAAAATTTATGGGGATGGCCGCACATTCTGCTTGTGTGCTTGTGCATACCAGAACTAAAGTGCAAGCCCTGGGTGTAGGACATACCCTGCGCTGTTGTGTAAGAATCACATGACCAAAATGCATAGTGGAAGTACAGGGTAGTAGTATTGGTCTCAAATGACATTGTCTTTCATATCATGCGCATGTATGCCAAAGGTTAAGTCGAGTAACAGACAAGATCTGCCATCTTAAAATACTCCCACAAATGAGGTAAATTATGGTACACTTGACTAGAGCACAGCAAACACTGTCACACCAGTTACTATACTATACTCACCGAGTTCTTTACTTTCTTTTTGCTTCGCTGCTAGAGGGAGTAATGACATGAAAATAAAGTTTACAATGGTTCACCTCAGACAGAAAAATTTGTATACTGCTCTCAACGTTGTTAAGGCATGAATCAGCAAAGTCTTAAGTAAAAGTAAAAGTCTCCATCATTAAGCTTTAATTTGCTAACCTTATACCCCTCTTCTCTGCTGCATCTTTGTCTACATGTCATTTTACATCTTTCCATGCTACTGCTTTCTTACTCATTCCATTCCATCCTAATTCTCAACAAAGATTCCACCTACTACTTGCGTTACTTCTATGCTCATTACAAAACCGTAGCTATAGCTATTGTATTGTTCAGGCTAAAATTTCAGGGTGATTGGATGCATGCACAGAAAAGTATGTATAGACTCTCCAACAAGAGAAAGTAAGTATATACCTGCAGTAATTAAAATTTCTTTGAGTGATGTCACCAACTCCTTGCTGCGAGGTCTTAGTGCAGGCCGATTCTGAAGACAATCCTCAATCAATTTTCAGGAGAGAATGGTCCTCTGGCAAAACCCGTTTGGCTTTCTCTATGAACTGTTTTCGTCGGTGAAGTTCAGTCACAGCATACACTTTCCCATCATTAGTGTCAGTGTAATTGGGAGGGAGGAGTGGGTGAACTGGAGATTGAATGACAGTGAAGAGAGACAGGTGTCCAAAAGAGAACACATCCAGGCTGGGGTCATAATCTTCTCCCTGTGCCTCGGGAGGCATATACTCTAGAGTTCCTGGTATTGAGGTCAGAGTTTCAGGAGTGGTACCAGGGTCAAGGTCAATGATTCGAGAGTTGCCAAAGTCTGTTATCTTGGCCGTCAGCTGTGAGTCTAGGAGGACATTGGTTGCAGTCAAATCACGATGGATTACGGCAGGTGTGCGGCTGTGAAGGTACTCCAGTCCACTGGCTGTGTCTAAGAGGATGGAGGCCTTTCTCTTGACTGGAAGGTCAGAGTTGTCTGGTTTGAGGAGGTAGGCTTGGAGGCTTGTCATCATCCGTTCCATCAGAAGAAGGGGCAGGGGATGGTCTAACAGAAGACACACTCCCTTACACCGGACAATGTTCTTGTGATTTAGCTGCATCATCATGTTTAGTTCGCCACACACTTTGAAAGCGATGGGAAGCTGCATTGCAGAGGAAGATACCTTGAAGAGTTTCCCAGCTACTGTTTCTCCAGCTGACGAGAGCTCAATGACAGAGCCATAGGCTCCATTGCCTAGGACCGTTCCGGTTGGTATGGCCTTCTTGATGTACTTTTTCAACTGTGTCTCTAGAATTTTCCTTAGTTGTGCTGGAGAAAAGGAAAATAAAGAAAGAGTATGGTGTAAACTTTTCCCAACAATGTCGTCAGATATTTCGGTTTCCTCAAAAAACTATGATGTTCGTTAAAAGTGAAATTTATCAGATACTCCTATTCTAGACTGAGTTGATTTATATAGCTATATACAAACTTAAAAAATGGTCCTTGGGATTGAGCAATACTTTCTGCTTCCAGTTAGTAGGAATAATACTAGGCAACGCATATTTGACGAGCAAAGCAATATTTCGCACGTTTTTGAATCACGTAAACATTGGTCCGTTAACACGTTCATTGTTACACATATGGAAAACTCTGCATTCAGACGCCTACGTGGGCTCGCTTTGCTCGCCAATTTTAGCTATAACTTACTTGAGGACATGTCTTCAATGATGGAGAGGTACATCATAATTTGATAATGGCCCCTTGCTCTGGCAATATCACCAGTGGTAAACCCCATTCCATTCCTTATGCTTGGATCACACTGGTATTCTTCTATCAAGAGTTTAACAACTAGGAAATGCCCGTGGAACGTGGCAATGTGGAGGGGAGTGGCGCCCATTCCATCTGGAGACAGGGGATCCATCTTTGTGTTGTCAAGCAAATACTTTATCATATCAACTCTGCCGGAAAGAGTTGCGCAGTGAAGAACGTTGAAGTTGTGCTGACCTCTGATCATTGGGTCGCAGCTTTTTTCGCAAATAAGGTACTTCAAGGTTTCTAGGTTACCTCCCACGGCAGCGTGATGGAGGGCAGTGTTTCCAAGCATGTTTCTAGCTTCGGGGTCGCAACGTTGCTCCTCCATCAGATACTTGACCATTTCCAATGTTCCAAACTGAGCTGCGATGTGAAGAGGAGTTGAACCTTTTTGCATCCTTGCATGAAGCATCAACCTTCCCGCTCTCCACCAAATATTTCATGATGTCGAGTCCCCCTAGCTTGGCGACAAAGTGGATTGCGTTCCAACCGTTCATTCCTATCGTCATTGGGTCACAGCCACTCTCAACTATTAGATACTGCACAATGTCTAGTTTCCTGGTATGAAGAGCGAGAAGGAGAGGGCTATTCCCTGAGATATCCTTGCTCTCAACGTCACAATGCCGTTCTTTGACCAGATATTTGACGACAGGTAGTTTTGCAGAGAGCACTGCACAAATGAAGCGAAAGTCATTCCTGTTTCTTCTTTGCTCGATACGTCCCAGTTTCTGTTCTTCTACCAGGTAATTGACTATTTCGAGATTGCCAAGCCGAGATGCCATGTGAAGAGCTGTTAGACCGTTGATACATGCAAACGTCGGTGTCGCAACTTCTTTCGTCAGCAAGATATTTCATTATGTCGATCTTTTCTCCTCCCACAGCATGCAAAAAAAGGAGTTGTGCCAAATGTATTTCTACAATTAATGTCAAAATTCTGTTCCTCGACCAGATACTTGACCACCTCCAGGGTTCCAAATTGAGCCGCCATGTGAAGCAGAGTTGTTTCGTTCTGAAACCGGTGTGCACTGTCAACCTTCTTGTCCTCAATCAAGTATTTGACTACAGCGAGACACCCAGACTCAGAGGCGCAGTAGAGAGGGGTCACTCCCATTCTACCTTGAGACGATGGGTCGCATTTGTGCTCATCTATAAGGTATTGCACAGTGTCAAGTTTGCCTCTTGCTGCGGCGCAGTGTAGGGGAGTTAGTTCATAGTTGTTTCGGCATTCCACATCACACTGTTGCTCTTCGACAAGGTATCGAACCGTTTTCAGAGGCGCAAACTGCACGGCGATATGCAGTGGCGCAGTACCATTGTCATCTTGGCACGACGAGACATCCACTTTCGCTACCTCTACCAGGAATTTTCACAGTATCATAGCTGTCTGCCTTGCATGCAAAGTGAAGAGCGGTCATACCTTTGTCCCCTTTATCCATCGGATTACAACCCTTTTCGTTGATCAGGTACTGGACTACACTAAGGTGTCCACCTAATGCAGCAAGATGGAGGGGAGTGTTTTTGTCCTTGTCTGCAGATTCTAGATCACATTGTCTTTCATCTGCAAGGTACTTTACAAGCTCCAGATGACCATGACTACAGGCCAAGTGAACCACTGATTTTCTGTTCTTATCTCGGCAAAGGTTCGGGTCAAGGGGCTGTTCTTCCAGAATTTTCTTCATACAATCCAGGTCTCCTTTTTCACTGGCTTTGAAGAGAGAGATGGCACCTTCTGAAAAAGAGACATTTGAAAGTGCTTTCAACAATGGTCACATTTTGATAATGATTCGCACTTGCATGCATGCATGTTGATGCATTACATAACCTTAGTTTTCTTTGTCAGCACTGTCTATTATGACAACTAGCTGTATTCAAATCGTACGTGAGTGCAGTGTGCGATTGACGGCGTACGAGCTCCTGCTGGCTGGCCACGCTGGCACGCACGCATGTCATGTTACTCGCTGGATCATGTGCATACCTGCAAGATGCCACGGGGTTGTTCGGAAGGGCAAGCAGTTTTCATGAGTGTCTCTCCCCAGTTTTGATCTCTGTTCTCTTTGTTCGCAATGGATAACAAGTTGAACACAGAAGAACGAATAGATTGACTATAATGTGAGAGACTCTGAAACACCTGAGCAATTGCTCCACTGGTGCAACAGCCTGTGATATGGCGAGAAACTGGCTCGCTGGCTAGGCACTGGCAGCCCATCTAGCTTTATACACCAACGTCACAACGCGCGCGTTTTGAGCCGAAGGTTTGCACTGCTTTTCATTGATAAGGAAATCAACATTTTAATAATCCATTTTTCTAAAACTGTTTACCTGAAAAGCATTTTTACCTCGGCCAGGTCCGCCATGACACACATGCATTTTTGTCATACTGCGATGCTTCACGCATAAGCTTACATGGACACTCATAAAGTAATGGCAATGATGCACAATCAGCCTAGTGGGCCCAGCGGTCTAGGCCGTCCCTGATAAGCAATACTGAAGCTGTGAGTTCAATTGTTGCTGGTAAGTTTTTTGATGCCATTAGAATCATCATAAATTTTAGTAAAATCCAGAAGTCCTACAAAACCTTTGGTACATGCTAAAATTGCGCTGGTTTTGCGCCGAGGGTTTTCACTTTAGTGCTTTTCATTATAGCAGCTTCCAAAGCACAGTGAGCTTCGTTCCACATAATATAAGAAACTCCTGGCACACCTAAGCCTTCTTAGTGTTTGTGCTGCTGTGCTGCAAAAAAATGTTAACAGATAGGTAAAAGCCCACTACTTTGTGTATGTGTCCATCAAAATAGCTCTACATAATCCTCATACATTTAGCAACACCAATTTTTGACTGCAGTTTAGGATTACCATAATAATATCAGTGCTAGCGCTTACACACAGTACTGGATTGGGCTCTCAACTTTATGCATCTTATTGGGCTCTCAACTTTATGCGTCTTATTGCATTGCATCTTAGTGCATGCAATAAGGTGCATAAAGTTGAGAGCCCAATCCATCTTAGTGCATGCAATAAGATGCATAAAGTTGAGAGCCCAATCCTACTGTAGGGATGGATAATTACAACCTCAATTTGTTCTCTGGAATGTGATTTACAAGCTTGCTCAGCTGTGTATATGTGACAAGGATGAGGTTGCAGAGAGACACACACACACACTCTAATTTGATTTGTGTAGGTTGTTAGCTACTGGATAGAGTGTGGGCAGTTCTGCCATAGCCCTTGTGGTCCATCTCCAATGTCAACCACAACAGGACTCAAAGGACTAGAGGAATTTAATTGTACTACAACCATACAACCATACATGCATTTGCAAATGCACATTCTGTCCTACGTACATGCATTGCAAATACGCATCGCAAACACACATCATTCTATGATGCACATGCTCAAAGTAATTCACTTGCTTTGGGTATGTTGTACTTCTTACACATCCAAGCAATTGTACTATGACTTATGTGTAAACTTTCATTCCATGCTGAGTGTTCAATGTCAATATACCAACAGGACTGGCTTACATTGGTTAACCTGTTTGTCAACTGTGGAGGATTCCTTTGTACTAGTGCTTGAAGTGTACATCCCAGGGTTCTAAATTTAAAATAAGTGGCCATGGCACAAAATAGCCCGTTCACTGCTGACTTTTTTCGACACTTGCATGTGCCACTTTGATGGAGGTTTTTAGTCTCAGCCCTTTGTTTTAAGTATGTAGCACGATGTTTTACTTCTGACACTGCCCCACTGGACAGTGTCAACATAATAATAATATAGATAGAGAAATGAAATGCAATGCATTGTTGGCAAGTGAAGCGAACAGTTAACTTTGCGTGTGTTTTGCGTGTTTTTTTAGAATTACATAGAGCAACGGTGTGAGCAGTGCCCATCACAGAGCCCTGCACATACAAATAGCATAATAATGGCTATTGCAGACTTGGTTATTGCTTCATCAGGCATTGTTGCATTACCCTCGGCGCGCATGCGCAGCGAGGGTACTGTAGTTGGGTGTGTGTGGTGTGTGTGTCTGTTACTCTCAATCTCACTTCTCGAATGTCTGTTCGTCCAGAAACGCTACCATCTACCCAACGGGCGACGAAGGTCAGAAAATATGTGCGGTTTTCTCTGAAAATGCTCCGTTGCAGAGCTAGAGCGCTTCCACCATTGTACGGCTAATGCGTAGTCGGCCATTTTTATCGCTGCGGAAAATGCGCATGCGCTTATAGCCTCGACCGGGTCGTCCGCTTGCTCTTGAAGGCACAAGAAGTCACAACGAAGGGCGTGTATCGACTCTCGCATACTATCTACTACTGTAGCTAGCCCGTGTCAGACTCTCTGCGAGCTACTAGCGGGAGATCACGAGTAAACGCATACTAATAGCAGCCCAGCCCATCAATTAGCGGTACCGCGCATCCCCAGTTCGCCGAGGGTTTGCACTTCAGTGCTTTTCATTGGGTCTGTGTGTGTGTTACTCTACATCTCACTTCTCCAATGTTCTTTCGTCTCACAAATGATAGGAGTTACTTAACGGGCAATGAAGGTCTGAATTTTCGAACGGTTTTCTCTGAAAATGCTCCGTTGCAAAGCTAGAACGCTCCCAGCATTGTACGGCTAATGCCATTTTTATCGCTGTGGAAAATGCGCATGCGGTTACTTATGCTAATTCTACCGGGCCAGATTGCTCTGTTTTTCTTGAAGGCACAAGAAGTCACAACGAAGGGCGTGTATCGACTGCCGCATGCTATCTACTACTGTAGCTTGCCCGTGTCAGACTCTCCGCAAGCTATACTAGCGGGAGACACCACGAAATAGCCCTGCCTATCAATTTAGCAGTACGGCGCATGCGCAGTTCGCCGAGGGTTTTAACCCTCGGCGGCGCGCATGCGCAGCGAAGGTTAGTACTTGTTCTGTCCGTCTGTCTGTCCGTCTGTCTGTCCGTCTGTCCGTCTGTCCGTCCGTCTGTCCGTCCGTCCACGTTTTCTGCCACCACGCGCGACAAACAGGTAAAATAGCGACACCAACGGGTTCAGCGCTACACCCGCTTCATTTTTAAAATGCCGATTATTGTTAAAAGTGCCGCGTTCAGAAGTTATGGCATGAAAACCAAGTGAACAAGCCAATATGCAAATTAGCACAGGCTTACCTCGACCGGGTCCGCTTGCTCTGTGTACCTTGGAGGCACAAGAAGTCACAACGAAGGGCGTTTATCGACTCCCGCATGCTATCTACTACTGTAGCTAGCACGTGTCAGACTCTTCGCGAGCTACTCCGCGAGTAAACGCATATATACTACAAATAGCCCAGCCCATCAATTAGCGGTACCGCGCATGCGCAGTTCGCCGAGGGTTTGCAATTTAATTTAGCTAGCATTATACCTGATGGTTTTGCTGGAGCCAAAGACTCTGACGTTTGTTTCTCCAGATCCTGACCTGGAAACACACCAGAAATCATCATGTCCAGGACAGGTGCTTTACTCCCTGTTGACATTTCTCCGTTGGGCAGCACCTGCTCCATGCAAAGAAAATTCATAGCCCCAGTTCTGATAATGGACCATAGCTATAATTATATATATATCAACATACCAAGGAAGGCTGTCGCAGCAGCTCAGGTTTAGGATGAGACTGCTGCTTGCTAAGCAGCGAAGTTGCGTTCGGGAGGGTTACAGGCTGAAACTTCTTCTGCTGAGACCCTTTGGCACCGAGACTTGCAAGAAAATCTTTAACATCATCATTTTCCGCATAGTCGAGGGGAGTGAGTTGGTTTCCGTCCTTGCTGGATGGATCAACTCCCTGCTCGTCCACCAGATATCTGACCACAGTGAGGTGGCCTCCTCTGGCGGCTGAATGGAGAGGAGTGGCACCGTCCGTTCCCCTGAACCCTGGGCTGACTCCTTCCTTCTCTATCAGATACCTAGCCACCTGTACGTGGCCGGCCCCGCAGGCGACTCCGAGCGGCGTACGTCCAGATTCGTCTTTGGAGAACGGGTTAGCATTTCGCTCCGAGACCAGGTTTGTGACGGCGACCACGTCTCCCGACGCGCAGGCCTGAAAAAGGAGCAACGTCAGCGTGAGTGTCAAGGCACCTCGCACGACGCCAGACTGTGTGGTACAATCGCTGCCTTTCTCCTCCACGTTACCTCTTTCTTTTTCGCTTATGTTTTCCATTTTTCTATAATTATATATAGCTGCTGCGGGAAGAAAGAAGCTCGCGGTCTTTTATGCGGCGTGCGGATTTTCCCGGGGGACGACGAAGACAAGTAGTTTCCCTTTTCAAACGGATTCGAGGCCTCCGCGGACAGTGCACAGTGCGTGGAATTTCCGTCGGTCACTGACGAGGTTGTAAACAGGCGCTGAAAAGTTACATTACGTAGCTAGTGCTTGTTTATCAGTCACGGGTAGTTTCCGTTAGTAATGACAAGGCAAAGATTTCCGTCAGACAGTCCCCGGATGCGTCAGCGCTAAGAATTAGCATCTTCCGTCCCACCTGCACTGAGATCAGCGAGGGGTGTATATACAGGCAGTCTATTATACTGTACCGCACATGTTTACACATGTAATCTACCCTTTATTCTGCCAAACAATCACTAGCTAGACATTGCCATGCATTTTACAGCAATACATGTCACTCAAGTGGGCAACAACATAGTTGAAGGAACTTATTGCTCCAATTCTGCACAAATTTTGCCAGGTCTTTTTGTTAACGTGTACATACATCACAGCAAGTGTCACTCTTTGTTAACCCTCGGCGCGCATGCGCAGCGAGGGTTACAGTAGGCGTTCTGTCTGTCTGTCCGTCTGTCCGTCTGTACGATAAACATGCTGAGAAAGCAATAGTTCAGGTGGCGAGCAGTTTGTGGTTGCGGCCTTGCCTTCCCATCTATAAAACGTCTGGCGAGAGCATTGAAACACAGAAGAGCAGATAGATTGAATAAAGCAAATATGAGAGCCTCTGAAACACCTGAGCTATTGCTAATGCAACTACCCAGTGTTACGGTGAAACACGTGTTACTGGCTCCGTCGATGACGCACGGCCCAGCATACAGCGATGCTACAACTCGCTAGTTTACCGCCGAGGGTTTGCACTTTAGTGCTTTTCATTGAAACTGTTTCACTGTATATCTTACTGTTTACTTATGCATGGCTTAGCTTTTTATAATCCTATATACACACAGGTGATACATCTTTGTTGTTTAACCATGAGCAAGCTAACAATAATAATATAGTGGTGTGATATATGATTCGTAGCTCAACTGCTGCTGCATGCACACTCACTCCCACTTAGCAAAAAATGCCATATATATACATTCCTAGCTAATTGAGGTGTGTTAGTTAATCACTCCTTGGGCAGTCCTGTTAGCAAGGCTTGAATTAGCAGCAAGGTGGTCAAGATTGCTTGTTATGAAGCCCACAACATGTTACCCTCTTCTCAATTGATGCTGTCCTACACAGTGTTTCACTGCTGCGCAATGTCATTCACCCAATGGCTGTAACATTTCTTTCAAGTGTGAGATCCATAACCCCTGCTAATTATTAATGTCAGTGCATAATCACTGGCACGGATAGCTTTCTTCACTGGTTTACCTCAGACATATTACTCCGCACATTTAACTGCTCCCAATCTCCACACCTGGTATATATACTGAAAGTATGGGGAAGAGTACACACAGTCAGAAAGAGTGGAAGAAAGCCGGCTGGGGGTTGGAACCCACCACTTCCTGTTTTCCGGGCAAGTGCTACAGGAGAGCTACAAAATTAACCCTCGGCGGGCATGCGCAGCGAGGGTTACTGTAGTTGGGTTTGTCTGTGTGTGTGTGTCTGTTACTCTACGTCTCACCTCTCGAATGTCTGTTCGTTACAGAAACGATACCATCTTCCCAACGGGCGACGAAGGTCAGAAAATATGTGGGCGTTTTCTCTGAAAATACTCCGTTGCAGAGCTAGAGCGCTTCCAGCATTGTATGGCTAATGCCGGTAGTCGCCATTTTATCGCTGGCGGATAATGCGCATGCGCTTATATTTAGCACAGGCTTACCTCGACCGGGTCCGCTTGCTCTGTCTATCTTGAAGGCACAAGAAGTCACAACGAATGGCGTGTATCGACTCTCGCGTGCTATCTACTACTGTAGCTAGCCCGTGTCAGAATCTCTGCGAGCTACTCACGGGAGACCCCGAGTAAGCGCATACTATACTAATAGCCCAGCCCATCAATTTTAGGGGTACCGCACATGCGCAGTTCGCCGAGGGTTTGCACTTTCATTACCCTCGGCGCGCATGCGCAGCGAGGGTACAGTAGTTAACCCTCGGCGCGCATGCGCAGCGAGGATTACAGTAGTTACCCTCGGCGCGCATGCGCAGCGAGGGTACTGTAGTTACCCTCGGCCCGCATGCGCAGCGAGGGTACAGTAGTTGGGTTTGTCTGTGTGTGTGTGTGTGTGTGTGTGTCTGTCTGTTACTCTCAATCTCACTTCTCGAATGTCTGTTCGTCTCACAAACGATACAACCTACTTAACGGGCAATGAAGGTGAGAAATTTCGAACGGTTTTCTCTGAAAATGCTCCGTTGCAAAGCTAGAGCGCTTCCACATTGTATGGCTAATGCCGGTAGTCGCCATTTTATCGCTGGCGGATAATGCGCATGCGCTTATATTTAGCAAAGACCGGGTCCGCTTGCTCCTTCTATCTTGAAGGCCACAACGAATGGCGTGTATCGACTCTCGCGTGCTATCTACTACTGTAGCTGGCCCATGTCAGACTCTCTGCGAGCTACTTCGCCGAGGGTTTGCACTTTAGTACTTTCATTGGGTTTGTCTGTGTGTGTGTGTGTGTGTCTGTCTGTTACTCTCAATCTCACTTCTCGAATGTCTGTTCGTCTCACAAACGATACGACCTACTTAACGGGCAATGAAGGTCAGAAATATCGAACGGTTTTCTCTGAAAATGCTCCGTTGCAAAGCTAGAGCGCTTCCACATTGTATGGCTAATGCCGGTAGTCGCCATTTTATCGCTGGCGGATAATGCGCATGCGCTTATATTTAGCAAAGACCGGGTCCGCTTGCTCCTTCTATCTTGAAGGCCACAACGAATGGCGTGTATCGACTCTCGCGTGCTATCTACTACTGTAGCTGGCCCATGTCAGACTCTCTGCGAGCTACTTCGCCGAGGGTTTGCACCTTAGTGCTTTTCATTGGGTTTGTTTGTCTGTCTGTCTGTCTGTCTGTTACTCTCAATCTCACTTCTCGAGTGTCTGTTCGTCTCACAAAGGATACGACCTACCTAACGGACAATGAAGGTCAGAAATTTCGAACTGTTTTCTCTGAAATTGCTCCATCGCAGAGCTAGAGCGCTTCCGCCATTGTACGGCTGATGCGTAGTCGGCCATTTTTATCGCTGAGGAAAAGGCGCATGCGCTTATATGGGTCCGCTTGCTCTGTGTATCTTGAAGGCACGATAAGTCACAACGAAGGGCGTGTATCGACTCCCACATGCTATCTACTACTGTAACTAGCCCGTGTCTGCGGAGAACACGAGTATACTATATAGCAGCCCAGCCCATTAATTAGCGGTACCGCGCATGCCCAGTTCGCCGAGGGTTTGCACTTTAGTGCTTTTCATTGGGTCTGTCTGTCCGTGTGTCTGTTACTCTCAATCTCACTTCTCGAGTGTCTGTTCGTCTCACAAAGGATACGACCTACCTAACGGGCAATGAAGGTCAGAAATTTCGAACAGTTTTCTCTGAAAATGCTCCATTGCAGAGCTAGAGCGCTTCCGCCATTGTACGGCTAATGCTAGTCGGCCATTTTTATCGCTGCGGAAAATGCGCATGCGCTTATATTTTGAACAGGCTCGGGTCCGCTTGTTCTGTGTCTGTGTATCTTGAAGGCACAAGAAGTCACAACGAAGGGCATGTATCGACTCTCGCATGCTATCTACTACTGTAGCTAGCCCGTGTCAGACTCTCTGCGAGCTACTAGCGGGAGACCACGAGTAAACGAATACTAATAGCAGCCCAGCCCATCAATCAGTGGTACCTCGCATGCCCAGTTCGCCGAGGGTTTGCACTTTAGTGCTTTTCATTGGGTCTGTCTGTCTGTGTGTCTGTCTGTTTGTCTGTTACTCTTCATCTCACTTCTCGAGTGTTCTTTCGTCTCACAAAGGATACCATCTACCCAACGGGCGATGAAGGTCAGAAAATTTGTGGGGTTTTCTCTGAAAATGCTCCGTTGCAAAGCTAGAGCGCTTCCAGCATTGTATGGCTAATGCTGGTAGTCGCCATTTTATCGTATGTAAATTAGCACAGGCTTACCTCGACCGCGTCCGTTCGCTCTGTGTGTCAACAAGTCACAACGAAGGGCATGTATCGACTCCCGCATGCTATTTACTACTGTAGCTAGCCCGTGCCAGACTCTCCGCGAGCTACTAACGGAATACCACGAGAAAAGGCATAAAAAGCCCAGCCCATCAATTAGTGGTACCGCACATGCGCAGTTCGCCGAGGGTTTGCACTTTCATTGTGGTAGGCAGTGAAAATAAACATGACAGAGTAACCAGACTCCAATATCATAAAGGTGAATTATGCATTAATGAATGAGCTTTACAGCCCTACCAACAGCTAGGCTGTAAACACAATTAAATGTCAAGCCAATTCATGAACTGCTAGACTTTTTCCCTACGAAACACAAAAAGCAAAAGGAAGTAATCTCAAACAAGAAAAAACTGCCTACAGTTACCTGTATATTTGTTAATGATTTCCTCTCCTAGAGCAGTGTCATTTCCTCCTGCACGATTAGCTACTGCTTTACCCAGAGCATGCCATGAAGGCTCTTCAAACTTTTTAACATCATACTCTTTCCTCAGCCACAGGCTCACTACTTCAGTGAGCCGATCGACCAATTTCATTTTTTCTACCTCAATCACATTCAGTTCATCGGGGTTCACTCCGAGGGCAAGCCCTATTCCCTTCCATCTGAAACTAACTGGCTCCAACGCACTTAGTACATCGAACAAGTTTAGGTCTGCATAAAAAAAGTGAAACGAGTATAAGAGACGTTTATGCAGGTCATCACCTACCAGTTTGCCCTTCAGCTTCTCCTGCACTCCCTCCTATATAGCATAACAGGCATTATGTGTACTCAGTCAAGTGTACTTTCAGAGTAAGATACAGATAATAGGACGTACCAAGGGAAAATAGGATTTCTTTGAGTTGTGCCACTAGCTCCTTGCTGCGAGGTCTTAGTGCAGGTCGATTCTGAAGACAATCCTCGATCAATTTCAGGAGAGAATGGCCCTCTGGCAGTATCTGCTTGGCTTTCTCCAAAAAACGCTCCCTTCTCTTAACTTCGATTACAGTACGCACTTTTTTTCTGGAGTCAGTGTAATTGGGAGGGAGGAGTGGGTGAACTGGAGATTGAATGACAGTGAAGAGAGACAGGTGTCCAAAAGAGAACACGTCCAGGCTGGGGTCATAATCTTCTCCCTGTGCCTCGGGAGGCATGTACTCTAGAGTTCCTGGTATCGAGGTCAGAGTTTCAGGAGTAGCACCAGGGTCAAGGTCGATAATTCGAGAGTTTCCAAAGTCTGTTATCTTGGCCGTCAGCTGTGAGTCTAGGAGGACATTGGTTGCAGTCAAATCACGATGGATTACGGCAGGTGTGCGGCTGTGAAGATACTCCAGTCCACTGGCTGTGTCTAAGAGGATGGAGGCCTTTCTCTTGACTGGAATGTCAGAGTTGTCTGGTTTGAGGAGGTAGGCATGGAGGCTTGTCATCATCCGTTCCATCAGAAGAAGAGGCAGTGGATGGTCTACAAGCAGACTCACCCCTTTACACTGGACAATGTTCTTGTGACTGAGCTGCATCATCATGTTTAGCTCGCCACACAACTGAGCCACTAACGAGAGTTGTTTCACATCAGAAAACGCTCTGAAACTTTTCCCAGCTAGAATTTCACCAGCTGATGCTAGTTCAATGACAGAGCCATAGGTTCCACTCCCCAAGACAACTCCAGTTGGTGTGGCCTTTTTGATGTACATTTTCAGCTCAGTTTCAACGATCTTTGTCAGATTAGCTGGGGATAGACAAGAGTAATAATATTAGTACCAAAATTATCCTAACCTATAGAACTTACTAGATGCTGTGTTTTCAATAGAAGAGAGGTATGATTTGACTTGAGTGTGACCCCAGGTTTCGGCTACATCTTTTGGAGTCAATCCATCCTGGTTTTTAATTCCAGGATCACACAAGTTCTCACCTATCATAAGTTTAAGAACTGAAAGATGCCCATAGTGCGCAGCCAAGTGGAGTGGACTAGCACCAGTCCCATCTGGGAATGAAGGCTTAACCCTTGGGTTGTTAAGCAAGTATTTCACGATAACAACATCGCCAGTCACGCAGGCACAGTGAAGTGGAGTGTACCCATTCTGACCTCTACTCATTGGGTCACAGCCTCCATCGCGCATCAAGTACTGAAGGTTCTCCAGCTTTCCCCCCAATACGGCACAATGGAGAGCAGTGTTACCAACACCATCTCTGTCTTCAACATCAAGACATCTCTCTTGAACTAGATATCGCACTGTGTCTAATGTTCCAAACTGAGCTGCCGTGTGAAGAGGAGTTGCCCCATCGCCATCCCTACACGAGGCATCAACCTTTCCCTTTTCAGCCAAGTATTTCACCATATCAAGTCTACCAAGCTGACATGCAAGGTGAATAGTAGTCAAGCCATTCATGCCTGTACACAAGGCATTGCAGCCCTTTTCGTCAACCAGATATTTCGCAATGTCTAGTTTTCCTCCATGAACAGCCTGAAGAAGTAAAGTGTTCCCAAAGTTGTCTTTGAAGTCGGCGACATAAGTCGGATGTTCAGAGAGAAGTCTTACCAGAGGTAAAGTTCCGAACTGGGCTGCAACGTGAAGTGGAGTAATGCCATGTTCGTCTACACAAAAGGGATCAAGCTTCTTCTCTTCAATCAAGTATTTTACCACAGGCAGTGCACCTGTTATACACGCACAGTGAAAAAGACCCAGGCCATTCATGCCTCTAACCATCGGATCACATCCTTTTTCACCAATAAGGTATTTGAGAGTTTCCACCTTATTTCCGGCTGCAGCATGCATAAGAGGAGTGTTCCCATACTTGTCTTTGCACTCATAATCGCAGTGTTTCTCCTCGACTAGATACCGCACTAAATCCAGTGCTCCAAACTGAGCTGCTGCATGGAGTGGGGTGCAACCATCATCACACTGGATCGCACAGTCCACGTTCTTGCTGTCAACAAGCCATTTGACTGTATCGAGACTGCCGGCCTCGCAGGCAGAGTGGACTGGCGTCACACCCATCCAGCCTCGACACATTGGATCACAGCCCTGCTCATCGATTAGGTACTGGACGGTGTTCAGTTTACCACTCGCTGCTGCACCGTGGAGGGGGGTAAGCCCGTAATGGTTCATACACCCTACATCACAGTCATGCTTCTCTACAAGATATTTTACGATGTCTAGCGGTGAAAACTGAGCTGCAACATGCAGTGGAGTGGCACCACTATCATCAGGAGACGAGACGTCTACTTTCCTTTCCTCTACCAAGAACTTGACCACATTGAAACTGCCTGCCTTGCACGCACAGTGAAGAGCGGTCATACCTTTGTCCCCTTTACCCATCGGATTACAACCCTTTTCGTTGATCAGGTACTGGACTACACTAAGGTGTCCACCTAATGCAGCAAGATGGAGGGGAGTGTTCTTGTCGTTATCTGTGGATTCTGGGTCGCAGTGTTTCGTGTTGACAAAGTATCTCATAATTACTAGATGGCCCTGACTAGAGGCAAGGTGAAGTGGGGTGGAGTTGTTCTCATCTCTGCAGGCCATTGGATCAATGTGTCTGTCGTCCACCAGTTTCTTCACACGAGTCAGGTCGCCGTTTTGACTTGCATTTAACAGAGCTCTACTTCCTTCTGTATGGGGCACAATAGTCAGTGCTAATACTAATTGTGGGGTGCATCATCAAAATTATACACTACTGGGGACCTACCTATAAACAGGTTGTATAATTGGAAAGCTTTGATGCGGATTTGATATTGTATGTATACGCCGCTGTGCATACCATAATGCATTGTAAAATTTCGTATACTTGCTTGGTGCATAATGCATGCAGGCATTTTCCTTGACATGATGCTCTTCATGCATGTGCCAAGTTGGCATATAATCGTGACATTTTGTGTCCACAGTCAAGAGATCTCTCCTGGTGAACTGTGACAAGATGGTCGAGTGTTGAGTGTCGAGTCTCGCAATGCCTAGTTTGCTAGCCCGTGTCAAACTCTCACAGAGCTAGTGTCTAAGTAAGAGACGACGTGCAAATTGACAGCGCAGCCAAGTCCATCAAATAGCAATACTAACACACCCATGTGAATAGGCGCAGTTTGCCAGTGCACCAAGGGAATGTACTTTCTAGTGCTTTTCATTCCAATCAGTACTACGTAGGTTCTTTACTACCAATAACGAAAACCCTCAGCAAACAGTGCATGTGCAGTACCACTAATTGATGGGCACGGCTTCAAGTATGCCTTACGCCTTTACTCGTGGTCTCCCGCTAGTAGCTTGTGGAGAGTCTAACACGGGCTAGCTACAGTAGTACATTGCATGCGGGAGTCGATACACATCCTTTGCTGTGACTTCTTGTGCCTTCAAGATACACAGAGCGAGCGGAAGCGGTCGAGGTAAGCCTGTGCAAATTTGCATCTTGGCTTGTTGACATGCTTTTCCCGCCATAACTTTTGAACGCAGTAGTTATACGAAAATCGCCTTTTTTGAAGCCAGTTTAGCCATGAACCCGTTGGTATCACTGTTTTGTTGTTTTGTTGTGCATAGTCACGGAAAACGTGGTAACAGACAGACCGACCAACGGACAGACAGAGAGACAGACACAGTGTTCTAGCTAGGAAAAAATCACAGAGCGGTGCTATCCACCACCTAGGGGGGTCTGGGGGTATGCTCCCCAGGAAAATTTTATCATTTAGACTCTCAGAGATTGAATATCTGAGGCAAATGTGGTAAATGAACGACACTCTTCCACGCAGGATTGTAGCTTGTCTTGTGCTTCTTGTTACTTCCTTGAGCACAGCTGGAACTAGCGTTTCTGCGCTTCATCGTTCTCACCACGGTAGTTCTCTTGTGAAACACGTGGGCAGCTTAAGTAAACTATTATAGTACATACATAAACTGTGAATACAATTATTCGAGCTCATGCGCATAGAGCGGCGGAGTGGAACTATAGCGCGGCGCTGCACCGCTCTTCCGCACTTTAACGAGAACCCTGACTGACAGACAGACACACTTACAAACCAAGTACTGTAACCCTCGCTGCGCATGCACACCGAGGGTTAATAAGCATTTAAGAATGAAAGCTTAATTCCGAAACTATGGAGAAGTGGATTAGTTATTGGGTAAAGAACTGGAGGCAGATGACATCTTTGGGCATAGTCTATAGCTAAATTGATTGTTGGTGTCGTTTTGAAGGCGTTCTTGGCAAGCATGAAGCATTTTTGTAGATGCCTTTTTGACCGAATTTTTGAGAATTTTCTTGTACCACCCACCGTAATGTGTATATGTCGAGATTACGCACTTCATTTAAAACACTATGTGCAGAATATTTTACCCGACTATTCATTTGGTAGCTGTAGCTTTTCATTTTTCTTGGTGGTAGAACCATTACTTGAACTGTCTCTCGGTAACTTTTTGTCATTACTGTCACTCCACCAGTGAAATCTAAGTGGGCTGAACCTCTTCTGCGTTATGCTAGCTCCAGGTAAGGCACCTAATCACCCTCGCCTAAGCATTTCCACTAGTAGCTATAGTGTCTAATTATGCTCTAATGTATACATTCTACAAACTGCCTGTCCCGGACATACACAGAGAGCTATGCACATGGCTACATAAGACATTAGTCTAGAAGTCAATTGCAACGTGCAGCACAAAAACCCTTATACTGAGTGACTCAACCTCTACTTCACTACACAAACACACATAAAAGGATAAAAAAAGGCCATGAAAAATGCTTGGAATGCGTGGTATTTTAAACAGGCACACCTTAGCTATTTGGTTTATCCTTTTATGTGTGTTTGTGTAGTGACTTAGAGGTTGTGTACAAGAGCTTACCTGGACATGGCTTGTTGTGGGTCAGAGCATTATACTTCGTGGAATTGGTTAACACACCAGACATCAGCCGTTCCGTTAGAGGTGGTCCCACGAATGGCAAAACAATGGGACTGTGACACGACACGGAAGTGTTAGTGGAAGCAAATGAAACGGAGGCATCTACAGGTAGAAATCTGTTGCCCTTTGATCCACGCACATTACAACAGATGAGGAACTCCCTAACATTATTCTTTGCATAGTCCAGAGGCGAGAGGCCCTCTCTGTCCCTGCTGGAAGGATCAACTCCCTTCTCGTCGACCAGATATCTCACCACAGTGAGATGGCCTCCTCTGGCGGCTGAATGAAGCGGAGTGGCACCGTCCGTTCCCCTGAACCCTGGGCTGACTCCTTCCGTCTCTATCAGATACTTAGCCACCTGTACGTGGCCGGCTTCGCAGGTGACTCCGAGCGGCGTACGTCCCGATTCGTCTTTGGAGAACGGGGTGGCATTTCGCTCCGAGACCAAGTTTGTTACGAGGACTATGTCTCCCGACGCACATGCCTGAAAAAGGAGTAGTGTCAGAGTGAGAGCTGTGGCTCCTCGCGGCGTCCCGGACTGAGACCTAGAAGTGACTACATGCAGCTCCTTATTATAGTTCTTATCCGCCATTGTTCTACGGAGAAATGACGTAGCATGCTACTCCGTCATCATCTCTGCGCATGCGATAACCCCTCGCGGCGCGGCGAATCACGGCAGCATTTTTCTTCAGTGTTGAGCATAGGTAGCCGGTCAGTTAGGAAACGCACATGCAGGCGGCTGTTAACCAACAATGTTCAAAAAAATCAATGATACAACAAAAGGTACCGATGTCAAAATCACCATAATATGTATTTCTCAAAATGAAAAATCTGGACTCTGTTGTTCGAAGAGTCACAAACAAATAGCTTTTCTTCATTTGATGTGATACAATAGGGAGAACAAAGCTCTCCAACCCTACTACCACGATAAGCGATGGTGGTGACAAACTCACCTGTAGTTTTATATACAACAATACAATCATGGGTTAAATCTGATACAAAAATATATTCTTTTGCAATATGAAGGCCAGTTGGAAGACCAACTTTATTGGCATCTTCCTCACCAATAAACCGAACAAATTGGCCAGTTTTGCTGTCAATTACTTGCACTCTCTTATTACTAAACTCAGCCACATACATGTTCCCAGAAGTGTCAAATTTAACGTCAAATGGTTCATTAAATTCATTAATTCCATTGCCACATGAGCCAATAGATCGTACGAAGTTCAGGTCGAGGTCAAAAACTTGAATTCGATGATTATTACGGTCACTTACATAAAGGTTGTCTTCGTATATTGCTAGACCACGAGGATCATCAAACTCGTAAAACTCTCCCTTCTTCCCACCCTTCTCATTACCAACACATTTCTTCAATTCTCCCTGGCTACTGAACTTTTGTAGCTTGTGCTCGCTGCTAACATAAATATACTTCTCTTCTTTGTCAACTGCTACTCCAGCTGGATACGTCATACTCTCTGGCGTTTCCCCACGTTCTCCAAACATTAGGAAAGTCTGTCCCCTGTTATCGAGGATGGACACTCTGTCTCCACCCCATTCAGTGATTACTATTTCACCTGATTTTCTTAGAGCAATTCCATAAGGTTTTTCCAAGTTAGGAATAGTCGTTACTGGCTGTAAAAAATTTAAAAAAGCTATAGTGACATAAGGATTGCAGAGTTTTCTCTGTAATGTAAGAGGTGTGTAATTTTGTTGCTAATGTCTTATGTTGAATTGTAACTAACACACTTCAGATTTTCCGAAATCAAAACTTGACTAAACCTCGGAATTTTTAGTGTATGGCTTTATGCTGTTGATGTTCATGTGATCTGCATTCCTAACCCAAACTGAGCGCGACAAAAATTGTGCTCTGTAATAGATTAATCTGTCACGCTGTACTTCCCCTGTAGACTCAAGGCGGAAGAGAGTTGTTACTTCTTTGGAATCACTTTCACAATTACACCTCCTCGGTTGTCGTACATATCATTGCGTTAGCACATACCAAAAAAGGCGGCCTCCCGCACCGCACACGAACCTACTTTGGCATAGTTTAGCGGGATGATTTGTGCAAGCACTTGTGCGACTATGCGACACCTTAGAGGTGTCTCTAGGATGCTTGGTGAACACCGCTATTAGTGGCACCGTATCACCCGTGTCTGCACTTGACTCACTGCTCCGCTCGCTTCTCCTGTAGTCTAACCCGTTGCGACCGCTACATATCTGCTACACCCAGTTCCTCATCAAAGTGATTGTGCTCTTTGAAAGATACCGCAGGGGAGCGTTTATACGAGTGCGTGATCCCTGGTGACAAACTCAAATATAGTATCGCAAGCATTGTCTACACTACGGGTTCTAGCAGGCTTCCACGGGCATTTTTACCGGGGGCAGGGTCCCGGCCCATTAAATAGTCTACTAGTTCGTGCAGGCGTGCCTAGTCAGTCTTGAATCGCGGATTGTCATTTAGAGGTCTCTCTCACGAGTAGATGTCAGCTCAACAGATCCATACGTTTTGCCTTGCATCCGCATTCAGCAGGACTATGTTTGTCTCGGTACAGGCTCGGGTGGATGATCTGAGTCCCCCGCCCTTGCAGTAGATTACTTAGCCCTCCTTGGAGTCAAGCCCCGTGACCTCGGTATAACATCGCACAGTATTCGGCACTATTCATGTCATTCGAAAGGAACAGGATATTTAGGTCGTGTGATGAACGGC
>CASHTH010002675.1:0-88946 GCA_030341885.1 Geodia barretti | reverse complement strand
AACGGTGGTGCGTCTTCATAGTCGTACCAATGGTGGTGCGTCACTCGCGTCGATGCAACTCGAAATTTACGGCGCGCAGAGCCACCATGGCTTGTGAGCCGGACGAACAGCTTACCACCCATAACATGGCAGAGGTTAAGACAGAATACACCCGCTTTGATGTAGGCGACGATTTTATAGAAAACGAGAAAACGGAATACGTCGTGCCTACAAACCAGACAAGAACAACCTATAGAAGCGGACAAACATGCGATACGTCCTATCGGAAAGCCTGCGCCAGTGGCGGTGTAACTGTGGCTTTGCATGTTACCTGATGCTGTGTAGTTAGATTGCCGTTTCGCCGAGGTTTTGTTTCATGACGAGTTTGAGCGGTCTCGAATTGATCTCGGCAGATGGACACCGAACCACCCAGCAATTGATGTGGAGCATTAAGATAACAGACACCGATACGATGCGCTTGGACGAACAGTGACTGACCGTTGGTGGTGGTGAGTGGACGGGATTGAAGACTCTTACCGATCCACTTCCCCGAGAATTCTGACATTACTACGCTGATTTCAAGAGCAAAAAATGCGGTTCGTTGGGTTCGTTTGCCACGCGAAGGACGACAAAGAGACATTCTACAAAAACATGCACGCGAAATTTCAACGCAGCGGGTTCTAAACACTCACCGCAACACATTCAATGGCACAGAGATTGAGGCAGCTGGTCAGTCGAAATACACGCCTTTCGCAGATGAAAGAAACCACGCAGAATATTTGGTACCTAGCGTAAGTTGAGGTGCGTAAGTAACTACAATATTTAAGGTAATCTCGGTAAGTCGAGTGCCAAATGGAGTAGCCTCGCTTTGTGGGAGAATGGACCGATAGTGAAAAAAATCTGAAAAGGGCAAAATCGGACTTCTAACGCGCCCGGGTGGCAATCGGGTGCTGCCGCTCATTACGCGCAATACTATAATGTTTTCGTCACCACCCCAGAATTTTACATCTTCTCCATTGAACCGAAGGACAACTGCGCGGTGACTGGGAGAATTAAAAAAATATGTGCATGAATCACTGTTTAAATAGCAATTTACGCGCGTGTGCTACGCTTTAGCATGGCGTCCGAACAGCGTCCTATAGTGCAGTGTACATAAACGAGGTAAAAAAATTCTCATAATCAAAAAGGTGAAAGGAAAAAAATGCGATACGTAATTTTTTTGATGATGATTCTGTGTATTGGTAACGTTACCGCCGAAGTTTCTCTTTGATGATGATTTTGAGAGCGGTAATATTGACGAATCGAAATGGACACCCCTGGGAACATGGTTGATTGAGGATAATGCCGATGGCCACGATGTTCTGGGTGAAAAAGTGCTTGACGTATGGGGTGGTGACGTTGGACTCAGTGTTGATGATTTTCCCCGAAGATTTTGATTATTATGCCGATTTCAAGACCATGGATGCCGGACTTACAGGGTTTGTCTTCCACGGAACAGATGGCAATAACATCTATATGCACCAAATCTCGACTGCAGGTTCTGGACATACACCGCAGCACATCCGGTGGCACCGAAGAATCGAAGGCTCGTGGGCGGCAGAACCCGGGGCATTTGCCGATGGCGTAGACCGGGAGCAGGATGTCTGGTATCGTGTCAAGTTTGAAGTGCGGAAATACGAATTCAAGGCATATATCGGACCGGTCGGCGGTGGGGTAGGTGATCTGACACTTGTAAGCGAATGGACCGATTCCGAAAGTGCACACTCTGAGGGTAAAATCGGTTTCCGTATGTCCGGTGGAGATAGGGCTGGTGAACACGCACAATACGATAATATCGTCGTTGTCACGCCTGACTTCGACCCAACACCTGTTGAACCGCAAGAAAAACTCGCGGTAACGTGGGGAAATCTCAAAATACAATGAAATCTCAAAAACCGTTAGCAATAGGCATCATAGGTGCCGGCGGTATGGGAAAACATCATCACAGAGCGATAACTGATTACGGTGCGCGTGTCGTTGCAGTCCATGATGTGCGACTTGAGGCGGCTCGTGAACTCGCAGCAAGTGCTGAAACAACACTTGCCACTACCGCGTTGGATGCTTTTTTCGATGCAGACATGGATGGAGTGGTTATCACGACACCACCCCCTATCCGTCTTGAACCGATCCAGATGGCATGCGACCGCGGTATTCCTGTGATGGTTGAAAAACCGCCCGCCTTGAACATGGTTGAAGGTAGAGAGTGCCTTGCATGTATTGAGAAGGCGGATGTCATCGCCGCTGTTGGGTTCCAACTGCGCTATCATCCGCTCTATGAACGGGCTGAAGGGGTTAATCGCTTCGGAACCGATACACCTTGTACGGACAGTGTGTACCGTTGATTATTACCTGAGTTTCCGAATGTCCCCTTGGTTTCTACAATATGAGATAAGCGGCGGTCCCTTGCCAGAGCAGGCGGTACATGTGCTGGATTGCGCACGGTTCGTTATGGGAAACCCGAAACCGGTGCAGGCGCATGCGTTTGCTGTCAAGAATATGGCGTTGGACCGAACTGAATTCGATGCCGAAAATGCCATCCAGATGACCTATCAACTGGACAACGGCGTTTTCGGAACGCACATGAATCACTGTGGCACCGAGAAATTTAGTTTTGAGGTTGAAGTCGTCGGACCACATTTACGATTACAAGCGAATATGACGGATAATGCCATTCACGGATACCTTAACGGTGAAATCGTCAATGAACCGGCGGTTTCCGAAAACAGTCTGGGTTTAGACAAATCCGGAGCATGGCTGCGTGCTATTGAGACAGGCGACAGGACGCTGATTCGCTCGCCGTTCGTTGATGCAATTGAAACACTCGCTCTAATTGATGCCGCGGTCCAAAGCCGCGACACCGGCAGATTTATCAATGTGAAGGATTTGTAAGGTAAATTAGAAAAACGCGAAGCTTGGAACGAAGTGGAAAGCGGATATACGAAAAAGCACTTGAAGTCTCCAATCCACTTCACCGAACCGCAAGGAAAATTAAAAAAATGATAGATTGGATTTATTTTCGGAATAGCTGAACCTCGTGTAAGAAAGTGCAAGAGTTTCTTGACACACATAACTTACAGCCAGAGAGTCGGACTGATGCGCGAAAAGAGCAAATGGATGCGACAGCGGTATGGGATTTAATGGGCAGTGCGAAGCGGATCGTTGTTGCGAAAGGGAGGCGCGTGGAAACCTTTGTGCCAACCGAAGACACACAGGAATCCATCCTAAAAGCGGTGATGGGACGAAGCGGCAGCCTGCGTGCGCCGACAATACAAAACGAGAATGTCTTCCTTGTTGGCTTCAACGAGGCACTCTATGAGACAGGTTTTGAACGATTCGCAAGACGTTAAATCAAGCGATGGGGTCTATAACGGTTTTTGCCGAAGAGTCGCCTGCGCCTGCTTCGCAGTGAGAATGCAGGTTGCCATCACTTTTCCGATTTTCCGTTTTTCTAACTATGGGAATCTGGATGCCATTCCATTACATTTCATGGCGGTTTTCGGTGAAGTAGAGAGCCTGCTTTAGGTTTGGAAGGGCTACTAACTTTATCGGAGACCATTGCGTAATGTAATGGAGCAACGCCCAGGAGTAATAAATTAAAAAATGTCTATTGAAAAGATTTTGATCACTGGTGCGAATGGGTATCTGGCGCAATTTATCATTGATCGGTTGCGTAGCGAGTATGAACTGACGCTAACGGATATTGTTGAACTGGATCGCGCGGTTGCAGGCACGACTTTTATCAAGGCAGATGTGACAAATGCTGCCGAAATCGAGGCAGCGTGTGCCGATCAAGATGCTGTCGTCCATCTTGTTGCTTTGGTACGGGGACGGTCTGATAAGCCAGCCTCGCTGTTTGCGGATGTCATGGTGAAAGGGACATGGAACGTCGCAGAGGCCTGTGTGAAGCAGGGTGTTCAGAAATTAGTTAACATCTCAAGTATTTCGGCGTGCCCTCCTGCCTCAAGTGCAAAATTGCCTTACGAGGTGGATGATGACTTCCATTTCGGTCCGGGAGATATTTACTACTCACTGGCGAAGTACCTCGGCGAGCGGATCGGGGCGGCGTATCATCAAGCGCATGGGTTGGACGTGATCCATGTCCGTCCGGGGGTCATAGATGGGGATGGGCAGAATCCCGGTCCTACAGCCCCTGAAGTTGCGACGGGGCCTTGGTTTGTTTACGTGGATCCGAGGGATGTTGCGCAGTGTGTTGCACGCGCGATCGAAACAGAGACGGTAAGGTATGGTGCTTATAACGCTGTCGCTGGTCGTGCGGATTCCCGTTTTGCGTGGAAACAGGCAGAAGAGGATTTAGGATATTCACCGGAGCACAATTGGCCAGAGATCCCTGGTGGTGATACGTAAAGGTCCTTTTTTGATACTTATCTTATTTCTTGTCCGTTTATGATCCCGTGTCCCTCCTTAATGCGGAGAATTTGGTCTGACTTCAGGTTGGAAAATTGCTCTGTGAGCCCGCTCTGCCAGTGAATTTCAAGGGTTTCGACTCCTGAATTCTTTCCCAATCCAAAGTGTACACGTAGATCGCTTTGTGAAAGGTAACTCGCACCGCTCCGGACTTCTTTGGTAAGAGACAAATTGCCGGCTTTCACAACTATTTTTGTACCAATACCGGACGTGTTGCTTTGGTCCCGATGGGCTGGATTGTCAACCAGTGATTGCTATTACCGCCCTCATTTCGGAGAAGCGTTGCGTGTTGATTGGAGTTGTTGAGAAAAATATCAATATCTCCGTCATTGTCATAGTCCCCGAATGCGGCGGCGCGGCTGACTTTTTTCGGGAGTTGTGCCAATCCGACCTCAGTAGACGTATCAGTAAAGTGATATGTGCCGTCTTGCCTATGCACATTTCGGAAAACCAAATCTGTCTGCGGATAGGTACTCTCCGAAAAGCGCGAAATGTTTTCCTGAAGATGTCCGTTCGCAACGAAGAGGTCAAGGAGACCGTCGTTGTCATAGTCTAAGAATTCGGCTGCCCATTTAAAGTAGGGGAGCGTCACTGCTCCAATTCCTGAGACAAAAGAGACATCGGTAAAGAACGCAGCGTTTTCATTTTGATAGAGAAGTGCAGGCAGTCCAGAGGCGTTGCTGACGACGAGATCAAGATAACCATCGTTGTTATAATCACCAAATGCGTTTCCCATACCACTTCCGGGGAAACCGTTTTCATCATACCCTGTTCCGGTAAGGTCGGCGGTTTCGGTAAAGGTGCCATCACCGTTATTGTGGTAAAAGAGGTCTGCTTCCATATCGTTGGCGATGTGCAGGTCTGGATAGCCATTGTTATCGTAGTCTCCGACAGCGACAGCGAGACCGAGGGCACGGTGTGAGATCCCTGCAGTTTTGGTGACATCTGTGAAGGTTCCGTCGCCATTGTTGCGATAGAGGATATCAGGCTCGCTTACAAAGTGGCTGCCAGCAATCTGATCTGTCGGGCTACAATATGTTCTGATACCCCGAGTTTCCCACCATTCGTTTTCCGCAACGGAAAATTTCATGTAATTGACGACGTATAGGTCAAGATACCCATCTAAATCGTAATCCAGAAAGGCACAACTTGTTCCCCAGCGTTCATCGCCGACTCCCGATTTTTGCGTTACATCAGTAAAAGTGCCGTCACCGTTGTTGTAATAGAGGCGGTTGCGTCCGTAGTTAGTTACGTAAATATCGGGATAACCGTCATTATTAACATCGGCAGCTGCGCATCCGACACCATAACCGGTATCTCCAACCCCTGTCCTGTCTGTAATATCAGTAAAAGTGCCGTCGCCGTTGTTTCGGTAGAGTATGTTTTGCGGGAGTGGGGAATGTATTTGAGGGGTTTTTTCGCTGACTGGTGGAGGGATGTGTGTAGCATTCACTACATAAAGATCCAAAGCCCCATCAACATCGAAATCGAAAAAAAGTGCGCCAGAGCCGAGCGTTTCGATGAGAAATTTTTCACCGGTTCTGCCATCAACATGCCGAAACGTGATGCCTGCAGCGGCGGTTGCGTCAACGAATTGGATTTCTGCGGAAGCGGACATGTTCAGAATCAAAGAGAGGATAATATAGCAGAAGCATTTCATTCTTCTTGAGAATACCCTTCCTGTTTTTTTATCGAATAGGCACGTGCGTGTTGTGCTTCACTTTCTAACCCAAGGACGGTGCAAACTTGAGAAAGCGTATCCCAATAATTCGCCTCAGTCGGGACAAGACGAACAGCGGTTCGGGCATGAGAGAGTGCTTGGTCCAAATCTATCCCTGATTCTATATAGCAGACAGCGACATTATTATGTGCAATTGCAAGGGTGGTGTCGATAGTGAGTGCCTGTTGATAAGCCTCATGGCGAGGTTTATTTTTCCTTGCTTATGGTAGGCATGCCCTAAATTGTAGTGTGCAGTGGCTAAATCAGGGGCAAGAGAAATGGCGCGTTTGTAGCTGGCAATTGCGTCCTCAGAGCGATGACGTGCGAGGTAGACAATACCGAGGTTGTTATAGCCTCTTGCGTCATTGGGATGTCTTTTCACCCATATTTCGGCTTCATTGAGGAGCGGATCCGTTTGACGGAGGACTTTGAAAAACGCCATCGCTGAGGCGGCTTTTTTCTTTTCGCCGCGTTTGATATAAATTTGAGCGAGTTGGTAATGTGCCTCTGTATTATCCACCTGAATTTCAATTGCCTTCTCAACCGCGGTGATTGCGTCATCCAAGCGTTCCTGCCTTGCATAGACTTTACCCAATCCCAAAATAGCACTCGGATTTCCGTTTGGATTGAGACGTGCGGCTTGTTTATAGGCGCGAATAGCCTGTCCGAAGTCACCCTGCTTCAAATAGACCTCGCCGAGTCCTGTGTAGGCATCTCCCCACTCCGCGTCTATAGCGACTGCACGTTTAAATGCCTCAGCGGCACGTGGGAAATTGCCTTGCTTGAGGTAAACCAGTCCGATATTATAGTGTGGTTCAGCCGTCATAGGAGACAACGCAAGTGCCTTCTGATAGGCATCAAGGGCGGCATCGTATTGCTTCAGTTCAGAATATGCAACACCGAGTCTGTTGTAGATGATGGGGGAATTAGGATTAAGCGCGATGGCTTGTCTGTATTCGGAGATGGCTTGCTCGAATTCTCCGAGATCGTGGTAGATAGTGGCACTCTTATAATACTCTTTCGGCAGATGAAGAATCGGATAAAGCGATGTTTGCAGAAGCACTGCAAAGGATGAATATGGCGAGATATTTTAGCATTTTTAAATAATTGGACTCCTGGGCTGTCCTCCACTTCGTTTCGGGCAGGTTTCAGGTCAGTTTCAACGGGGTTAAGCGAAGTAAGGTTCTTAAACGTTTCATAACTGAAAACGGGTTGGACTTCACCGAAAACCATCGTGAAACGAAGTGGAACGATGCCCAGGTGTCAATAGTTTAAAAATCGCGATCGGCTTTAATGCTGCCCCACGTCGTCGCGAGTTTGTCTGCGGGTTCTACTGGCAGAAAGTCGCCATTCATAATTTCACCGATTTCCGCCTCAGTGATGATTCGATTAAAGAGAAATACCTCGTCAATGATACCGGTGAAAAATTCTTCGCCGGGGTGACGTGCCCCAACCATAACGGAGCCATCAATCTCATCAACAACTGGCGGTTTAGCACCACCACCGGCTTCTTTCCCATCATTGTAGATAACAACCTTGGATTTGGTGTCATGTGTGACTACTATGTGCACCCAATCTTCGGGTTGGACCTCATCGGTGACGGCTTTTTGTGCCCAAGTACCACCAGATGTTGACCAAAAAAAAGTTTTGCTGCTGGCATTCTGAAAAATTGTTGCCCATTTCAAGGAGCCAGCTGTCACCATGTAATTCCAATCCCGAATTTGGGCTTTGCCCCGTTTAACCCAAAAAGCGACAGAAAATTGTTCTCTTAGTTGTAAAGTGTCGTTGATAGGCACGATTACATGGTCTCCCTTGGTCCCATCAAACTCCAATGCTTTGCCGAACTGCCCATCTACCCATGTGGGATTTTGGACAAATTCACCATCATGACCATGTACGGAGCCGTCTGCGGCCTTCCCTCCCTTTCCTTCATCAAAGGAGAGGTATAAAACGAGGGATTTGTCATCTAACCCTGCATATACAGGTGTCGTAAGGGCGAACAGGACGCATATTGCGACGAGTCCGCCTATAAATTGTTCAAATTTGAGCACAGTGAATTCCTCCTGCCAATCATGCAAAATACGGTAAGGTTTACCCAAACAGCAAACCGGATATTAAGAGAGAAATCTGATTTAAACTTGGACGATCGCGCGATTATTTGACCCTTGTTGAATGGATAAGGAAGTTAGCAAGCCCCACACTTCTTACAAACAGTCGTATCACACTCACTGGTTGTAAAACCTTTTTCGTGCTTGTTGAACTCAAGTTGTAGGAATTGGGGTTTAACGTTAAGGTCAAGATGGTCCCACGGGTTGACCTCATGCAGTGGACGTTGGCGTATGGCATAAAAATCTGGAGCTAAATCGTGTTTACGGAACGCTTGGTTCCATGACACGCCGTGTGCAAGCTCAAGGATGACTTTTCCAAGCCGCCGGTCGCCGCGAGCGAAGGCAGCTTCTTGATGTGCGAGTCTGGCACTGGCAGAACCGACTTTTATGCTACCAAGTTGGTTAATTTCGCGTTTCAGAAAATCGAGTTTTCGGGCGATGGTTTTGGGGGGTTCCATCGCTACCCACTGGAAAGGCGTATGTGGTTTAGGCACCATAGGTGAAATCGTAAAACTGATACGGGCTATTCTCCCTGTTCGTTTTGCATGGGGGAGAACGATGGTGCGCATCTCCTTTGCCATATCAACTATGGCTTCTACATCCGCTGGTGTTTCATGTGGGACACCGATGAGGAAGTATAGGCGAAGGTTGAGAATATCACGTTTCAATGCTTCCTCAAATACATGATAGAGGCGTTCACGTGGAATAGCTTTATTGACAACCTTTTGGAGTGCTTCAGACGCAACTTCTGGGGCGATAGTGATGGTCCCTTGTTCGCTGTCTGCGAGTGCGTCGAGCAGCGGTGTACGAACAGTTTCAGCGCGGAGTGAGGCACAGGAGATTCGAAATCCACGTTCGACGAGACCTGTAGCGATCTCATCGATTTGTGGGTGGTCAGAGATGGAGGCTCCGACGAGTCCGATTCTATCTGTAATGCCGCGTGCGCGTTCCGCAAGCGCGAGTGTGCTCTCTACAGAGCGATGTCTCGGCCATCGACGGGCATAATCTGCGACACAGAAACGGCACTGCCTGCCACACCCACGTACAATTTCAATGAGGTGTGCATTTGAGAATTCGGTATTGGGTGTGTGGATGTGCGTGCAGGTTTCGACATCATCAAGTTTTGGGACAGCTACTGCACGAATCTTAGGTGATATACCGGGTTTTGGGGAAACGGCATCAATCGTACCATCATCGCGATAGGTTACGTCGTAAAAATGTGGCACGTAAAGCCCTGGAACAGTTGCGAGAATTTCAAGCAATTCGCTCTTCGGTACACCGGATCTTTTCCACTCGTTGAAATGCGCCATGAGTTGGTGGATAACAAGTTCGGCTTCACCGACGACAAAAACATCGACAAAATCGGCAATCGGTTCTGGGTTGTAGGAGATATTAATGCCACCGGCAATGACGAGCGGATCCCATTCCGTTCGCGCTTCAGCAAGCGGCGGTATGTTCGCCAACTCTAACGTGCGAGGAATGTTCACATAATCTGATTCGAAGGAGACTGAAAACCCGAGGATGTCAAATTGGTTCAAAGGGGTCTGCGTTTCAAACGAGAAAAGAGCCTTTTTTTGAGAGGCAAGTTTCCGAAGATAGTCAGGCTCAGGAATAAAAACACGTTCGCAAGCGGTGTCCGCTCGACTGTTGAGTGTTGCGTACATAACCTGAACACCGAGACTTGACATACCGAGGGCATACGTGCTCGGATAGACAAGCGCGAATTTGTTAGGTTTTCTGAAGTTGTTGTGTGCGCCGTGTTCCTCACTGCGTAAGTGTTGGTAATGCTGATATAAGTTCAATGTTTGCCTCAAGTATAGTAAAGTTTATTTGAAATGTGCCATAAGCAAAAGGTCCGCGGTAAAAAAGTGTATTTACAGGCGAAAATGAAAAAGCGATACACGCCGCACTATGTTATCAAAACACGGTGCGGCGTTAGTTTTAAGGAATCTCAATCAGGGAATCGGGATCTACACTCAGAAAATCAGAAGCGATAGGAGTCGGTGTAGAGGTAGTTCCTATTTATCGTTCCCACGTCTTTTTTGAACGCGCAGAAAAGCGGGAATTTCCCAATCTGTTTCACGCTGCTGCGAGCCTTGGTCTTTTCCTCGGGTAGGTTTCTGCGGGTTGCTTTGGGGTACGTTATCCTCCTCTATGGGTGGTTCGGCGTTTGCTCTCCGCCCACGACCCGGAACCCTGGATCTGTCGGATGGTGTTCTGTCGATACTCTGTTGTACTCTGCTTGGACTTGGTACACGCTGCTCGGGAAGAGCCGGTGTTTGTCTTTGATAGGTATCTGCGTCATCAATCTCGTAGTCTGCCCCTTCAACACTATCAAATCCTGTAGCAATGACGGTTACAAGGACTTCATCTCCAAGTTCCAATTCATCTTTGTAAACAAGTCCAAAAATAATTTGTGCCTCGGGGGCGGTATCCTGAATGACACCCATAGCGTCATCGAGTTCGTGCATCATGAAATCGGGCGGTGCGGTGATGTTCACAATCATACCGACGGCTCCGGCAATATTAGTTTGCTCAAGGAGAGGTGAACTGATCGCCTGTTCTGCGGCAATTTGGGCGCGGTTGTCGCCTGTAGCATGCCCCATGCCCATCAATGCACTTCCTGCGTTTCGCATAATGGATTCAACATCGGCAAAGTCAACGTTAATTTCGCCTGATTCAGCGACGATGTCGGATATGCTTTTAACGCCATGTAAGAGAATCTGATCTCCCATACGAAATGCTTCTCGGATGGGAAGTTTCCTGTCCATAGTGTCGATGAGACGCTGGTTTGGTACAACAATTACGGAATCAGCAGCTGATCGGAGTTCATCAAGTCCTGCTTCGGCGGCGGCTGCGCGACGTTGTCCCTCAAAGTTGAAAGGACGTGTCACGACACCGATAGTGAGAGCTCCTCGCTCTTTTGCTTGTGTAGCAATGAGTGGTGCCGCGCCGGTACCAGTTCCACCCCCCATACCTGCGGTGATGAAGACCATATTTGCGTTCTCTACGATAGTTTGGAGATGTTCTCTGTCTTCTTCAGCAGCTTTTCTGCCAATCTCGGGGTTTGCCCCGGAACCTAAGCCCTCGGTAGTGTTAACACCAATCTGGATTTGGGTAGCACCGCGGCAGGTCACGAGTGCTTGTTGGTCAGTATTGACGGCATAAAATTCTATGCCGGTAAGTCCTGCTTCAATCATACGTTTGACAGCGTTTCCACCTGCTCCACCGATCCCAATAACTTTAATTTTGGCACGTAGACTTTCAAATTCTTCCTGTTCAAATTCTATCATTTTAGATTTCAGTTACTATTACAAAGACACAGCAACCTAATTCCTCCTATCATTATAGCCTCAATCTCCAGACCGAGGTTCCTTAATAACTTTCATGGATTCGCTTTTTCACATTAAATTATACGCTATTAGTAAAGTTAAGTCAAGCGTTGCGATAAGTTTGGCATAAGTGGGCTCGTCCTATTCAATAATGAGAAGGACGCTTAATATCCAAACCATTCTTTGATGCGTTGCAGGAATGATCCAAAGGCGTTCCCTCCATGGCGTACGTTGTGTTCACGTTCTAACTGCCGCAAAGTCTCACCGTAAAGAGCGAGTCCTATTCCTGTGGAATACATTGGATGGTTCACCCGGTCAGTCAAGCCTTGCAAGCCACGCGGGTATCCGATCTGGACGCGCAGCTGAAGCATAGCTTCAGCGAGTTCTTGCAAACCGTCCATGAGTGCAGTACCACCCGTGAGCACGAGTCCACCCGGAAGCGGAATATCACCTAATTCGTCACCGATTGCGTCCAAGATTTCAGCCATACGGTACTCAATAATTTGGGCAAGTTCAATCCGGTCAATGAAACGCGGTGGAGTTGAATCACTGGCGACTGGAATAGATCTAACGTCATCAGGATCGACTAATTCTGTCCAAGCGCAGCCGCGGTGAAGTTTAAGTTCCTCCGCTTCTGGAAGGGTGACTTTTAAGTATTGCGCAATGTCGTTGGTAACGTGCTGTCCTCCAACAGGAATTACTGCTGTATGTTCGATAGAATCCTCTTTGTAAACAATAACTTCAGTTGTTCCATCCCCGATGTCAACAAGTGCGATGCCGACTTCACGCTCATCCTTTGAGATGGCAGCTTGTGTTGCTGCGAGCGGTGCAGCGACAAGCGTTTCAACTATAGGCACGCCTGCCTTTTCGATGCTATTGAGCAAATTCTGAATAGCCGTTGTGCCACCTGTAATAATGTAGGCGTAAGCTTCAAGACGCGCGCCAGACATACCGATAGGTTCCCGAATACGACTCTGGGCATCAACGACGAAATTCTGTTGGATGACATGCAGTATTTCCCTGTCTGCGGGAATGGAGATTGCCTTTGCTGCTATCATCGCTCGGTCAACATCGTCCTGCGAAATCTCAGTATTTGCCACGGAAACAACCCCATGTGACGTTTGCCCAATAACATGTTCACCCGAAATACCGACGCAGACGGAGTCTATTTTCACCCCTGCCATCAATTCAGCACTGGAGATGGCTTTACGGATAGCCTCGGCTGTTTGGTTGATGTCAACGACAACTCCCCTGCGGAGTCCTTTGGAAGGCGCGTGACCAACGCCGATAATTCCTATTTTTTGGGTGCCCCCGTGCAGCGTATTCCCAACAACTACCGAAATTTTGCTCGAACCGATATCAAGTCCTGCGATAATATTTTGTTTTGGCATTTAAATGTTTTCACCTCCTTCTTTTTTAGGTCTCAAGGGAAACCGTAAACAGGTGTGGAGCCGATATTCTATAGATCTTTATAGGTGCTACAAGGATCAGGCTACTTGCTTTCAGTATACCCTCCCAAGTAGAGTGTGTCTTGGTACCTTACGTCTATATATGGTTTTCTTACACTCGGGATCTCACCAATAAGTTCAAGGATCCGAGTTTTATGCTGTTTTAGAAGCAGGGCAGTATGATGAAGCCCAGATTCCATCGTGTCTCCAGCAAGCCATACTGGTGCAGGCAGCGCATCAATCTGTAGCTTAATTTTTTGGAAATCATTTACGTCGATAATCTGTATTTGTGCCGCAAGTGCTGGTTCCTGAAGTAGGGCAGTCTTTAAAACCTCTAATCCCAATTTAACCTCGTCTCTCTGAACGACAGTACCAATTCTCGGTGGTTCATTACTCAGGACCAGAAGTATCGCCAGTTCTTCAGGTATCCCTTCAGATCTCCATTGACCTGTTTCTCCAACCTCTATATTTTTTAACACATGTCCTTCGCTATCTACGAGAAAAAACGAACTATCACCATCAAGCAGTGCACTTACAGCGGATGATTTATTACCTAAGGTTTGTACGCTGGGCATGTGCATTTGAGAAGTTTGCGAAGCATTACCGAACCACAGGAGCGCAAAAGGTTCACGTTCGGTGACTTCAATAGTGAGTATCCGCTTCATCACATGTTTAACGACATGTACTTCTTTAATGTAGCTCAAGCTCTCCTTGAGATAGTCAGCTGTTTGTTCTTCAGAATCTATGACGATATTTTCTAACTTTTCGCCTAATACATCATAGATTTGTACATCAGTATAGTGCATATTTCCTGAAAGTTCAAGTGAAACATATTCAGCACTAAAAAAACCGAGCACTATTTTTCCTGCAAACGATAAAGTAACCATAGCCGCGATGACGAGAATTATACGCCGCCACATGTATATTTTGGCGTTGGGGTGTTTACCAAGCCGTCGCGCAGGCATTGAAGTCTGCCGTGTATATCCATTACGCTTTTTACCAAAGAACGAAGACTTTCTTCCGGCTTCTCTTGTACCTGTAATGGTGAGTCGTTGATTTGAAGTCAATTGAATCCACATCTTTAGAGTTATCGGTTTTAACCATCAACTCGCCTCCGTTATAAATGTTAAGCACGAGTTGATGGTTAAAGTTATCAGTAACATCCCTTGTGGCAGCAATGTTTACGATAACTGCCACACCGCTGCTTTTAACTGTTAACTGATGACTGACCACTATTCTGCCTGAAGTCTATTTAGGAACTCGTGTCCTACTTTACTAATGTCCCCTGCCCCGAGCGTAATGACAATGTCTTCTGGTTGTGTTATTTTCATCAGAACGTCCGGAACTTCATCTGTATCTGGTACATAGTAAACATGGCGATGTCCGTGTGATTGTATCGCTTCTGCCAGTTTTTCAGCTGTGACGTTTTCAATAGGTGCCTCACCAGCACTATAGATTGAGGTAACAATGAGGACATCTGCCTGATAAAAAGAGCGAGAGAATTCATCTGCTAAATCTCTGACACGCTGGTATCGGTGTGGCTGAAAAACGGCGACGATACGGCGCTTATAACCGTCGCGTGCACCACTCAATGCGGCTTTCAACTTCGCTGGATTATGTGCGTAATCGTCAACGACAATGATATTGTTAACTTCGCCAAGTATTTCAAAGCGGCGATGTACACCCTGAAATGACTCAAGACCCTCTCGGATTTGATCGAAAGGAATATCAAGTTCAAGCCCGACGGCTATCGCTGCCAAAGAATTAGAAATATTATGGCGACCCGGCATTTTAAGGTGAATTTCACCATATAGGTGTCCATGTTTGCGAACTCGGTAACGAGATGTGGGACCTTCCACGGTAATGCCCTCAGCAATCAGATCCGCTTGCGTTTCAAGTCCGTAGGTAATATAACGCTTTTTAATCCGCGGGATAAACCTTTGAATGTTCTCAGCATCCAAGCAGAGAACTGCTGTGCCGTAGAACGGAACTTTATTGGTGAATTTAAGGAAGGTTTCACCAATCTCGTCAACGCTATTGTAATAATCCAGATGGTCGGCATCGACGGACGTAACAACAGCAACAGTGGGATAAAACATCTCAATTGAACCATATGCCTCATCTGCTTCGATTACCATAACATCGCCTTCGCCACTTCGAGCGTGACTGCCATTCATGAGTTTCCCACCTACGACAACCGTCGGATCAAGACTGGCAAGGACTGTCGCAGTCATAGCTGTTGTAGTTGTTTTTCCATGTGTTCCGCTGACGGCAACGCTGTAGCGCATTCGAGTGATTTCATTCAGCATTTCCGCGCCCCTGACAATTGGAATTTTCTGCGTCTCTGCAGCGAGGAGTTCTGGATTTTCAGGGGGAATAGCGGGGGAAAAAACGACGACATCGGCACCCTGTATGTGTGATGCTGCATGCTCGTAATAGATAGTTGCTCCTCGTCCACGCAAGTGTTCCGTAGCATATGACTTGCGGATATCTGAGCCTGTTACGTGAAACCCGAGATCCAGCAGGATCTCAGCGATGCCGCTTAATCCGGCACCTCCTATGCCAATAATATGGATGTGTCGTGTTTTTCCAAACATTATTTTTAATTTTCCTTGCGGTTCGGTGAAGTGGGTTCGGGATTTGATACCCCTTTCCGTATATCCGCCTTCCACTTCGTTTCAGGCTTCGCGCTTTGGATCTCGATTTTATAATGTAGTTAACTAAGCGTAAGAAAGAATGGACTTGGCAATGTCATCGCTGGCATGTGGTTTGCCGAGTGCTTGACTTGCGGTTACCATCCGTTCATGTGTATTTTCATCAAGGATCATGTTCGTCAGGTTTTTTACCAAAGTTTCTACCGTGAAGGTGCCTTGTTCAAGTACAACAGCCGCACCCTCTTCTGCAACGGTGTGAGCGTTTAATACTTGGTTGTTTCCGGTTTGCGAGGGTAAGGGTATGAAAATTGCGGGGATACCACATGCAGTGACCTCGGCAATAGTCATTCCGCCTGCTCTGCACACCATAACGTCTGCGATACTATAGATTTCCTCAACAGTATCAAAGAAAGGTTTGACATAATATAGGAATCCCGAACCCTCAACTCGTGCTTTGTTGCCTTGTGTCGGAGTCGAGTTGAGGGTTCGATGCGAAGCGAGTGTCCGATCATACGCGGTTTGAACCTTTTCAAGTTCCAGCGCACCAGTTTGATGAACTATCTGGATCTGATCGGCATATTCGATGAGGTGTGGCAGCGCAGCTACAATCACTTCATTGATAGCATGAGCACCCTGACTGCCACCCATCACAAAAATTGTTTTCCGCTCTGGGCGCAACCCGAATCTTCTGTAGGTTTCCTCGCGCCTCGGGAATGCAGCGATTGCAGGACGAATAGGATTTCCTGTTATCTCTATACGTGCGGTTCGTCGGAATGAATTGTTCTCGCGAACCGATTCCATAGCAAGGTAGGCGACATCTGCCCATCGTGCCAATATACCGTTTGTTAAGCCAACAGAAGCATTCTGTTCTTGGATAGCAATCGGAATCTTGCATAGAAGACCGGCTAACAGAACCGGACCTGAAACATATCCGCCCGTTCCTATAACGACATCTGGTTTCAACTCCTTCATATACCGCAATGACTGGAGAAGTCCATGAACTGCCTTCCAAATGGCGGGTAACCATTGTAAAGTGAGGCGACGCGGAAGACCCGCAACAGAAATAGGCAAGAAACGGAACCCATGTTGTGGAACAAGCGTTGATTCTAACTTGTCCGAACCACCAATAAACACAATATCTACCGTGGTGTCCAAACGCTGCAGTGCCTGGGCGATACCAATCGCAGGATAGATATGCCCGCCTGTACCGCCGCCCGCGATAACGATTTTTTTCTGCACCGCATGCTGTTGCAGTGCCAATAAGCTGCGGTCGTCGGTTTCTGATAGATTGCTATCGCAACGCTTAGAATTTTTTAATTTTCCTTGCGGTTCGATGAGATGGGTCTGAGGTTTCATGTTCCATTCCGTAGAGTCGCCTTCCACTACGTTTCAGGCTTGGTGTTTTGGATCTCTATTTTATCGGTTTGGTGTCAGTCTACGTTCTTACTGCTGCTCCGTGATACATTCAAAAGGATTCCGACACTCACCAGGCTCAGAACGATTGATGAACCGCCGTAACTGATAAACGGCAAAGTAATCCCTTTCGTCGGCAACAAGCCTGTCACAACACCAATGTTAATGAATGCCTGTAGACCGATTAGCGTCGTAATTCCGGTGGCGAGCAAAGAAGCGAATCGGTCACTGGCATGTCGAGCAATGTGGAGTCCTCGCCATATAAATAACATGAAAATGAACGTCACAGTCACTGCACCGATAAACCCGAATTCCTCACCTAATACTGCGAAAATAAAATCTGTGTGTGGATAGGGAAGACGTGATATTTTCTGAAGGCTGCTATCGATACCTAAACCGAGAAGTCCACCACTTTCGAGTGCGTCCAGTGAACGTGTTAACTGATAGTTCGTCGCATCTGGAGATTTCAACATTGCCAAATAATCCATGAGCCGTTTTAGTTTATACGAATCCCGAATTATCAGCAAACTGAGAATACCACCGCCTGCACCCGCAAGTGTTAACACATGCCAGATACGCATACCGCCGATAAATAGCACTATGCAGACGGTTACTACTAATAAGAACGCCGAACCGAAATCCGGTTGGATGTACACAAGACCAAAAGCGACCCCTACAATAAGGATATTCGGAAGTACACCGTTGAAAAAACTCTTAACGCGCTCTGGGTTACGGCTTATGAAATTTGCCACATGTATAACCAACGCTATTTTCGCAAATTCCACAGGCTGAAAGTGTACGGGTAGACTCTCGATCCGGATCCAACGTCTAAATCTACCGCCTTCTGCGCCTTGTACGCTTGCACCTAAACCTGGGACGAAAACCAATAATAGTCCTATAAAGGAGAGTATTAAAAAAAAGTTTGCGAACCTCGCATAGAACCTGTAGGGTAAATAGGACGTAAAGAACATACCAACTAAACCAATGGCACACGCAATGATGTGTATCTGCAGATAATGGTAACTATAGCCATCATAGTGTCTTGAAGAGAGAAGATGGCTTGCGCTGTATACCATCAGAATGCCTATCGCAATAAGGCAGAGCGTAAGAGCGATCAACCCTCTATCCATTCGTCCCGATCTTTGCGGAGGGGGTGCTTCTACTACCCGATTCTGCTGTTCCTCTACAACGGAATAGGCGCGCGTGTTTGTCCATTTGAACCCAGATCTTGGTTTGGATTTACGATTCCTATTGCTACGGGCAGAGTTTTGGTAATTGCGTACCATCTTTTAATTATACCTTGCGGTTAAACGGCGTGGTTTGTGCGTTGACGCTTTTCGCTCAAGAATCGCCCTCCACTTCGTTTCGGGCTACGGTTTCGTTGCTATTTTATGTGTAGAAATCGCCTTCTGTATTGTCTTGATCCCAAAAAACCCATGTTTATGAATAGTTCTAATGAAGGGGTTGGAGCGTGTCAACTGCTTCTTTAAAATCAGTGCCTCTTGCTTTGTAATCGGGATACATGTCAAAGCTTGCATTTGCTGGGGACAACAGGACGACATCGCCCGGTGACGCGTGTTTATGTGCCACCTGTACAGCTTCTGCCATTGTTTCCGCTTTCATTATTTTCGTGGTATTGGCGAGGGTCTTTTCAATCTGTTGGGTGTACTCGCCGAGCATTACTGCGCCTTTAACCTTAGTTTGAACGATTTCACGCAAAGGCATGTAATCGTTACCCTTGTCGTATCCTCCCATTATTAGTAAAACTTGAGAGTCTACTAACGATTCAAGAGCTGCTTTAACCGCCGCCACGTTTGTCGCTTTTGAGTCGTTTATGAATCGGACCCCTTCTAAGGTCCGCACCAACTCAAAAGCATGGGATAAAGCCGGATGCGACCGATCGAAGCATTGAAGTGCTTCTCGAATTTCTGCCCCTGTTACACCAAAAATCCGTCCTACAGCGATAGCGGCGAGGACGTTCTGTACATTATGTGCTCCTGAAAGTGGGATGTCCACGATGTCACATATTTTCTCGCGTATCCCATTCTGCTGCGCGAAAAGCCCCGAACCCTCTCTAAATGTTCCTGAGAACGACAAATTTTCGGGGGCACCTTTGTCTGTAAAATAGACCGCTTCCGCCGATGTTGATGCTGCGAAATCCTTGACAGATGCATCTGAATCATTGAGAACTATCCAGTCTGCAGTTGTCTGGTTGTCAGCGATTTTCTGTTTTGCCTCGCGATAGGCGGACATTGTTTCATGTCTGTCCAAGTGGTCGCGAGACAAATTAAGCACGACGCTAACCTTCGGATGGAAGGTCACGGTGCTCTCCAACTGAAAACTACTTGCCTCAACAACGACTATATCTCGACTTGTAAGATTTTGAACCTCCGCTGCCAATGGAACACCGATGTTGCCTGCAACGCGAACGTTCGGGAATCTACCACCGGCTTTCAGTATGGTAGCTGTGAGCAGTGTCGTTGTTGATTTACCTTTCGTGCCTGTGATGGCGACAACTGTTGCCGGACATACGCTCGCGGCAACCTCCAATTCTGCGAGGATTGGGAGGTTTCTCGCCCGCGCCGCGCACAGGATCGGAATATCGAGCGGTACACCCGGGGAGACCACTATAAGATCGGCATCTGTAATGCATTCCAAAGGATGTCCACTAAAATATGTTTGAAACTCGCAGTTAGCAATCAGTAGTCGGCTGTCAGCGGGCCCGCTGGCAGCTTCTTGGCTGATGGTTTCTGATGGATTCTGATGGCTGATAGCCATTTCTGCTGATAGTGCTTCACGAGAACGCGTGTCTGTAAGTGTGACAACGGCACCGTGTGAATATAGTAATTTCGCCGCAGCGATCCCGCTCCGATTCAAGCCAAAAACTGTAACCTGCTTTCCTTGTAATTGCACTTTTTTATTAGCCATCAGCCATCGGAAACCATCAGCCATTAGCAAAGACCGCGTTGACGACGGTATCTTTTCTGACTGCTGACCGCTGATTGCTGATCGCTATTCTCCTCACCGAAGTTTCAATGTGCTTAAGGCTATTAAGACCAAAATAAGCCCCACAATCCAAAATCGGATGACGACTTTGGATTCCTTCCACCCTGAGAGCAGGAAGTGATAGTGAATAGGAGACATCTTGAACACACGTTTGCCAAATGTGCGAAATGACCAGACTTGGATGATAACCGATAATGTTTCAACGACGAAAATGGCACCGACTATCACGAGTAGAAATTCCTGCTTTATAAGCACGGCTACTGTTCCAAGTGTGGCACCGAGTGCCAGCGATCCAGTATCTCCCATAAAGACTTGCGCCGGATGCCCATTATACCATAAAAATCCCAAGCCCGCACCGACTAACGCTGCACAGAAAACTGTTGTAACTTCTCCTCCTACTGGTAGGTGGAAGATGTTCAGGTACGCTGCAATCTCGCTGTGGCTTGTCATGTACCCGACTATGCCTAAGGTTCCCGGCAACAAACAGGGTGCATCCAATTGCTAATCCGTCCATCCCATCCGTAAGATTGACGGCATTAGAGGCCCCGACGATGACCAGAGTTGCAAAAGGGATAAACAGGATACCTAAATTTGGCTGAACCTCTTTGAAAAAAGGAAGGATCAGCGATGTCCGTGTTGTTAAATCTCCAGTTACATAATGTACAGGACCCCACTTGTAAAGATAACTGGCAATCACTAATGCGCCTACTGTTTGAAGTCCAATCTTATGCCAGCCTCGGAGTCCTAAGGATTGTTGTTTTACCAATTTGCTGTAATCATCTAAGAATCCGAGTCCGCCGAACCAGAGTGTTGTTAGGATCATCAAGTAGATATAGGGTTGATCCAAACGCGACCAGAACACTACCGATATCAGGACGGAAATGATAATAAGCACGCCTCCCATTGTTGGAGTCCCTGCTTTGCTCTGGTAATCTTTTGGTCCCTCTTCGCGTATGTGTTCGCCGATCCGGAGCTGTTTGAGCCGATTTATCATGAACGGTCCCAAGACAAGCGCGATAACCAGCGATGTCGCCGTTGCATAAATCGCTCGGATACTGATGTAGCGAAAAATGTTGAATGGCGAAAAGACTTCAACGAGATTCTCATATAGGAGATGGTAAAACATTTTTTATAGTTATCAGTTATCAGAAGAGTGACTGTCGGTTGTCGGCTTTCAGTTTCCATCAGCAAAGAGGTTTCTGATGAAGTAGAGTCCTCTTGCTAACTGCTGACTGCTGATGGCTATTCCTCTGAAAATTATTTCACGCAGTGCCTCCTAATTTATCACCCTTCTTCAATTTGGCAAGACTCGCACCTGCTTGGCTTAGGAGGTTCGTCGTATATGTATAGGTTAACGCATTTTTCTGTGCATGTGCCGTAAGTGCTAAATCGATGAGATCGGATACAAGTTGCGGAAACTCAATGCCTTGATGCGTCCACAAGTAGTAACTATATGATCCAGGAATGGTGTTGATTTCATTCACGTAAACGTTCTCGTTCGCATCTACGAGGAAATCGATACGTGCTACACCGGCGCAATCTAAAACCTGAAAGGTATGTATCGCAAGATTTTGTATATGTAACGTCAATTCTTCTGAAATGGGTGCAGGAATTTTCCTGTCCGCACCTGCCATTCCTGAAGATTCTCCGTTTTGATGGATGTATTTATCGTCAAAACTGAGAAAGTTTGCCTGCGTCACAGGTTGCTCGCAGACAGAGGCGGTTGGATCGTCCGTACCCATTACAGCACAGTTGATTTCGAGAGGATTCTCAACCGCTTTTTCGACGAGAATTCTGCGCGAATAATGTCCTGCAACTTCCGCAGCAGCGCAGAGTTCATCCTGATTTTTAACATGGCTGACCCCGATACTTGAGCCGCTCATTGCAGGCTTGACAAACAATGGGTAAGAGAGCGATGTTTCCACCTTTTTGAGGAGTTCGTCACGGCGCGTCTTCCAATCATGATGGGTCCAACATAAATAGGGAAGTATTGGAAGCTCATTTTCGTTGAGGATCGCCTTCATCATAATTTTGTCCATACCGACGGCGGAACCGATGACTTGCGCACCAACGTAAGGCAGGTTCATAAGTTCAAGTAACCCTTGAAGTGTTCCATCTTCGCCATGCATGCCGTGTATTGCTGGAAAGACGACATCTACCGGAAGAGCAGTTCTTTTCCGAACATTTTGACCAAGCCAATGTTTTGAGGTAACAACAAATTGCGGGTTCGGATGAAATTCAACACTGACTTTGTCGAAGTCGGCTGGATGTGGCAAATTTCCATCAATAAAGGTGGACAAATCGCGAAGTGCATCGCTGGTTAACCACTCGCCATTTTTCGTGACATAAATAGGAATGACCCGATGATTTTCTTGTAAAGCGATGCAAACTTGGTGTGCAGTTACGATTGAGACTTCGTGTTCAGGTGTGCATCCGCCAAATATAAGGGCTACATTGTATTTTGACATTTAATTTTTCCTTGCGGTTCGGTCAGGGGCATCTGAACTTTCGACGTTCCTTTCCGTTTATCCGTCCTCCATTTCATTACGGACTACAGTTACGTTTTATCTTTAATTCTGCAACTAAAGACAGCAGCCTGCAACAACGGCGCAGGCGACTCGAACACGAAAACTGCTAGAGAACCAACCGCTTAATCTAACGCTTTGCGAATTATTAAAAAGACTATCAACCGATAGCCGACTGCTGTTCCTCATTATAGTTGTCAGGCAGGTCGTTTTCAAAAAGGACAACATCACCGGCTTGCATCTGTGTTGCTAAATGTTGTTTGACTTCTTCGAGGTTGAGTGCGACAATGATTTGCTGGTTTGGATATTGAGCGGCTTTCAAACCGTCTAAAATCGGGGTAGTCCGTCTCGGTCCCACTAAAATGACCAAATCACAGACATCGGCTGCGTGTTCTCCGAGACGTTTATTTTCTTCATACTCCCTTTCGCCGAGTTCTACCATACCAGGTGTTACCAACACTTTTTTACCACCTTGGATTTCAGTGAGAACTTCGAGTGCCGCTTTCGCTCCGACGGGGTTCGCGTTGAAACTATCGTCAATGATGGTTACGTTGCCTTCACTGGCGGTCAATTGTAAGCGGTGTGGAACAGGGGCAACGTTAGCGATTGCTACCCGAATTTCCTCGAGTGTCATCCCACATTCTGTTGCAACTGCCGTTGCAGCGAGGATGTTGGATACGTTATGCCTGCCCAAAAGTTGTGTCCGAATTTCTGTAGTACCGACAGATGTGTGTATTGTGAAAGTAAGACCTTCGTCGGTGTGTTGAATATTTGTGGCAGTTAATTCGGCACGCTCAGAAGACGAGGCTACAGGAAATGGTTCTGTCGCGTACCGACGCACCGGGTTGCCATCATGCTCCCGTTTATCGGCGAGTCCAGCGCAGATTTCATTGTCGCAATTGAAGACCGCAAGCCCGTCCGGTGGGAGTGATTCGATTAACTCATATTTCGTTTTGGCGATATTTTCTATGCTTTTGAATCGTTCTAAGTGCTGAGGTCCAACAGCTGTGAGAATGCCGATTTGAGGGGATGCTAAGTTACACAACTCTCGGATGTCACCCCGTTTGTAAGCCCCCATTTCAACGATAAATATCTCATGTTCGGCGGTAAGTTCTCCGCGGATGACCTTGCAGATACCCATGGGTGTATTGTAACTATCGGGTGTCATCAGCGTGTTAAATTTTTCGGACAAAATCTGATGTAGAATATATTTAGTACTCGTTTTGCCGTAACTTCCTGTAATCCCGATAACTTTGGGCTGGAACGTCTTGATTCGTTTTTTTGCTGAAAAGAGATACGCACCATTTATGGTACGCTCCAAAGGGTAGATAAGAAGATTAGCAATCGTTAGATTAATGACGGTTACTTCGCTAAAGAGGAAGATTGAGATTCGCCACGGGCTTGTCTTTGCTATAAGTACAAGTGTTGTCGCGATGCCAACGAGCAAGCAGATTGAGAGCCCAAACACCCGTTTCGCGCGTGCCGTGTAAACGAGCGGTTTTTTTGCTTCAACCTTTTTCCGCTGCGTGCTCATATAGATTTGGAACCCTCCCCAAACCAAGCACAGTACAGGAAACAGCCACGTATCGTTATATTGTGGGTAGAACGCGGTCAGAATGAGAATCCCACCAATAACGAGAATCTCTTTCGTTTCAAAACAATTTCTCAGGTGCTGATGTATCCACTTCAGGTACCGACCGGTCTTATAGCCATCGAGTTGGAGTATGTGGAGTCCACGCGTGGTCCTGACGACAGCTCTTACTAAACAGGTTAGCGTCGCGAAGTAGAAAAACATTTTTTAATTTTACCTTGCGGAGGAACAGCGTCCGTTTGGACTTTGGCGTGTGTTCCTCAAATCCGCCCTCCAAATGTAAAGCAAAGACAAATTATGCCATTTAAGGCATAATTTCATTACGGGCTACACGTTTGGTGTTAATTTTACCTTTGTTAAACGAAAACCTCTTTACCGACTGCTAACTGCTAATTGCTGACTGCCTACTACCATAGGACTTACGCATTTCCTCTTAAAGTCCCCCTGATAAGGGGGATTTAGGGGGTTAAAAGTGCCGCAATGCCCGTTTTCGCGTCTAAATATCCCTTTTTCTAACCCATTTGCGTAAGTCCTGTACCAGTTAAGAATTCAGAAAACTTGCGACAATTCGGCAAAACTGCGGAAACTGATCAAGGTACGAAAAATGCCCCGCTTCCTTTAGGACAACTAATCCTGCGTCAGGTATTTCTTTCTCCATAATTTGTCCGAAAGACACGGGTGTATCCGTGTCGTCTTCACCCCAGATTAACAGTGTTGATGCGGTTATCCGAGGCAAGAGCGGACGCAGATCTTGATTCACGACTTTGACAAGCGTGGCACGCATATCTCCAGCATTCTGATAGTCTTTAGAGCCGGCACGTGCGGACATCGCGTCTGCAACGAGAACACCATATTTCCCACATCGACGGAGCAATTTACCAATTTTTGCCAAACCTACGCGAAGATGGTATTTTGCAGTTCGACGCGGTTTGATTCCCGCGCTGTCAACCAAGATGAGTTTATCGACTTTTTCAGGATATTCCGCTGAGACGATAATCGAAATTCTACCGCCAAAGGAGTGACCGATGAAGTGAGCCTTCGGAATGCCAAACTTCTCCAGAAACGCTATAACGAACTGCGCATAGTCGGAGGTATTCCACGCTGTAGGTGGAATCTGACTCTTACCGAACCCCGGCAAATCAAGTGCGTAGACTTTGTGAGATTGTGTGAGCCACTCAAAAACCGGTTGAAAACTCGCCGCTTCACCACCCCAGCCATGCAAGAGGAGAACTACGTCGCCCTCTCCGGCAACCTGATATGAGATGTTGAGGTTGTTAATTTCCGTGCTTGACATCTACAAATATTTCGCGGTTGCAGGACGCTTAGAAGGATTCCAAAATATCTGAAGCCACAACTCTGTCGTCAAAGGGAAATCTTTTGCCATTGATTTCCTGATAATCCTCATGCCCTTTACCCGCGATGACAACAACATCACCGGATTTTGCCATCGCGATTGCGTGATGGATAGCGTCCCGTCTCTCTGAAATACACACATATTTGGTAGCATGTGGTAAATTTGACACAATTTGCGCGATGATTTCATCGGGATCTTCGGTGCGCGGATTGTCGGAAGTAATCACGCTATAATCCGCAATTTGGGCAGAAATATTTCCCATCTTAGGACGCTTTCCGTTATCCCTATCGCCACCGCATCCGAAAGCACAAATCAAATTACGTTCAGTAACGCGCTTGGCGGCAGTCAACACATTTTCTAAGCCATCGGGTGTATGTGCGTAGTCAACGATGACGGCGAAATCCTGTCCTCGATCAATGAGTTCAAACCGACCGGGAACTACAGTAGCGGCAAGGCCTTCCTGAATTGCTGAGATTGGACAATCGTAACGAAGCCCAACAGCAATGGCGGCAAGAGCGTTATAAAGGTTGTATTCTCCGAGTAATCGTAACTTAGCGGGGATTCGTCCATCTGGCGTAACCGCTGTAAACGCCAATCGATTATAAGAAAAATTAATATCCTCGGCATGTAGATCCGCTTTTTCACCAAGCCCGTACATCATAGGTTTCCGCAAATCAGAGCAGGCGTGGACGATGCACTCCGCTACCGGTGAGTCGCTGTTCAAAATCGCAACTCCTTCGTTGTCGAGTTGCTCGAACAGCATCAGTTTCGCCTTTAAATATGCTTCCATCGTTTGATGGTAATCAAGGTGGTCCTGGGTGAAGTTGGTAAAAACAGCGGTATCGAAGGTAAGCCCTGCGAGTCGCTGCAGTGCTAACCCTTGGGAGGAGGTTTCCATTGTAACGTATTCTACGTCGTCCTCAGTAAACTGCTTGAAAAGAGCATGGAGTGCGAACGCGTCGGGAGTTGTGAGGGAAGCAGAGAGAGTTTCCTCTTCGCCTTGGGCATTCGTGTACTGGTGTCCGACTGTTCCAATGCGTGCAGTTTTCCGCCCACTTGCCTTGAATATAGCATGTATGAGGTGTGCCGTTGAGGTTTTACCGTTGGTGCCTGTAATACCGATGAGTTTAAGGCGTTTTGCGGGGTTCCCGTGCCAATTGGCGGCGATCAAGGACAGTGCTCGGCGTCCGCAGGGAACTTGCACATAGGTAATCGGTTTTCCTTGTGTCTCTATAGTTGTTATCGGTTTTTCACCAATGACAACTGCTGCTCCTTTTTGAAGTGCATCTGGAATGAAGTTGTGACTATCCACACTGATGCCTTGATAACAGACAAAAACATTACCGAGTTCGACTTTCCGATTATCACTGGCGACACCCGTAATATCAATATCCAGCGATCCAGAACTTGTGGTAATGTTAAGCCCGCGGAGCAGTTCATGAAGCTTCACAGCCCCTCTCCTTTCACAGTAAGGCGTTGCGTCGGTGATTGTTTTGTCGCAACAGGTGAAAATTCGGGGGACTTTTGAGGTTGGGGTCCGAAGAACTCGGTTTGCTTCAAGTATTGCATTGTTTGGGCAGCGACTTGCTGAAAAAGAGGTCCGGCGATTTGTCCACTGAAACGTGCCCCTCTCGGTTCATCAAGCATGACGATTATGGATACCATAGGATTCTCTGCGGGTAGGAACCCCATAAAGGACATGATTTCTTTCCCTGCGTAACCCCGACCATTTTTTTCGGCTTTTTGGGCGGTTCCTGTTTTTCCTGCCACGCGGTATCCTTCAATACGTGCCCGCCGGCCACTCCCACCTTCAACCACACCGACAAGTATGTCTGTCATCTGTTTTGCTACTGTCGGGCGGATTACCTGTCGGACTTCAATGGCGTATTTCTTTTCAATCACCTTTCCGCTACTGTCCCGAATTTCTCGGGTAATATGTGGACGGAGGAGTTTTCCACCGTTTGCAATGACGTTTAACGCGCTCACCATCTGAAGAGGGGTCACCATAATCCCTTGTCCAAAGGGGACGGAGCCAAGGGAATGCGTATCCCAGTGCTTTACGGCATAAAGACTTCCACTGTGTTCATAAGGCAGGTCTACACCGGTTGCTTTCCCAAAGCCGTACTTCTCAATGTAAGTACTAAAGTTCTCACGTCCCAATTCCTTCACAATTTTAATCATACCGATATTACTCGATTTGTGGAGGACTTGTTCTAAGGTAAGCCATCCTTTTCCCGATACGTCGCGGATGATTCTACCGTTTGCGAGTCGATACCGTCCATTCTCGCAAAAAACCGTTGACTCAGGGCTCATAATACCCTCGTTCAGGATAGCGGAGGATGCAATGATTTTAAAAATCGAACCGGGTTCATACGCAAACCAAACACCGAGATTCCTTTTTGCTTGCTCGCTCCCGAGCGTGTAATGATTCAAATCGTACGAGGGGTAGCTTGCAAGTGCCAATATCTCTGCCGTTTTTGATGCCAAGACGATGACTGTACCCCGCGGGGCGTTCCATTTTCGACACGCTGCTGCTAATTCCTTCTCGGCGACGTACTGAATATATTCGTCAAGCGTCAAGACGACACTATACCCATAATCATCAGTAGAGTCACCGTTGGTTAACAAGTTTATGGGTTCATTGCGAGCGGCTTCTGCCCGCCGCGCTGCCTGTCCCTGCCTCGCGCTCAAAAGGTAATTGTTGTAGTGATACTCAATTCCCTCACCCATATTCTGATCGTTTATATGTCCAATGACTTGGGCGGCGAGTTTCCCTTTCGGATAGGCGCGTTGCTGTTCGACCTCGTGCTTTATGCCACGAATGTCTTTCTCAATTGCTCGAATCTCGTCAAGCAGCTCGTAATCCATATCCTTTTTGAGCCATACAAACCGCTTATCCTTGCGGCGAAGTTGGGTAAGCAATTCAGATTCGGGAACACCTAAAACCGGGGCAAGCCTGCGAGCAGCTTCACTCGGATCGGTCTTCATATACGTGGGATCAGCATAGACGGAGAGGCTGTGACGACTCAGGGCTAAAACATTCCCATGTCTGTCCAAAATTTTGCCTCGTTTTATCGCTGCTGTGCGCGGAGAGTTCCAAGGGTGTCCAGTTGGTCCTTGGTGCGCCATATCGCTGGCGATCTGTACTTTGAACAGTTTACCAACCAATAACAGGAAACCCACCTGCAGTATAATAAGGACGAAAACAAGTCGGCGAATAGATAAATGTGAATTGTTTTTCATGTTTTTCCTACCAAATGAATATAAATATGAGTGCTTACCAAAAGGACAAAAAGGGCACATTAACCCTAAAAGATGAAACTATTTATCCCAGACTATCTGCGAGGCTTCGGTGGGTTCAACCATTCCGAGCTCAGTCGCGATTTGCCGAATCCTTTGCACACCAGTTAAGGTTGATTCTTTCAATTCAAATCGATGAATTTCGTCCTGAATTTGACGCTTCTGTCTCTCGTAAGTAGGCTGTCGTTGTAAAGCAACTTTCTTGGCGTAAGATGAGAACCAGATACTGCTAGCGAAGGTACAGAAAGATAGCACCAAAACAATATACGCTAACGGAAATCTCTTTTTCGGTTTTGGGTCTTCTGTTTTCGTAATGCGTGTCGAATGACTATTATGTGATGTTTGCATTTATTCAACTGCCTGAACCGAGTTGGAGGACGGGCTCTATGCGCCGATGCTACGTCCTTTTACAAATTTTCCGCGCATATTCATTAGGTGACAAAGGTTCACTTTTTTTAAACGTTGAATACTGTATTTAAGATACATTTTTTTCTTTCATAGCGCGGGAAATAGAGGCACCTTACCCTACAATTTGCGAGCGACGCGCAGTTTAGCACTCCGCGCTCGCGGATTATGTTGAACTTCGACCGCGTCTGGTAATATAGGACGCTTCGTGAGAATTTCCAGAGATGCGGTGTGTTCACAAATACAGATGGGCGTTTTCGGTAGACAGATGCACGTCCGTGCGCATGTCCGGAAACGGTGCTTGACTATTCTATCTTCAAGTGAATGAAACGCGATTACACACAGACAACCGCCCGGTTTCAAAAGCTGTATCGCAACGTCCAAACCCATCGCAAGATTTTCCAATTCGGCGTTGATATGAATGCGGAGTGCCTGAAAGACACGGGTCGCAGGATGGATTTTGGATACGCCGTGGGGGACGGCTTGCTTGACAATCTCTGCGAGTTGCGTTGTCGTCGCTATCGGTGTTTCTCGTCTCGTCTGAATAATCCGATGGGCAATCCGTTTCGCGAATCGCTCTTCGCCGTACCGTTTGAAAATTTCAACAAGGACATCCATTGGACTGTCGTTGACTACCTGCATCGCTGTAAGAGCCGCTTCCCGCTCTCTATTTAACACCTGCCGCGCATTCATGCGCATATCTAACGGACCGGTATGGTTAAAACTGAAACCTCGGTGTGGTGCGTCCAGCTGCAGGGACGATACCCCTAAGTCAAGTAGGATACCGTCTACGGCGTGAACCGAGTGTCTTTCCAATAAGACATCCATCTCAGCAAAATTACCATTAATGAGAGAATAACGCTCCCCGAAGACGTGTAATCTACTTTTTGCGATAGTAAGAGCCTCAACATCTAAATCAATTCCGATCACACGCCCATTCGGTGCGGAAGTCTCTAAAATAGCAGTGCTATGCCCTCCTAATCCGACAGTGCCATCTATGTAAACACCCATCCGGTTTTGGACTGAGAAAGCCAATCACTTTATCACATAAAACTGATACGTGGTGTGTATCCATAGTTTTCACAAGTGACCTATCATTATAATTTTGTAGCAAGAAACGTGCCAATTTATTTTATATTCTGGCTGTTCAAGCATCTATCCGATTTTGATAGATAGCCGTCACGAGTTCCATCGTCTTGACTGCGTCCGCGAAGCAGGTTAACGGTTGCTGGTTCTGCTGAATACAGTCGACAAAATGTCTGCTCTCTCCATAAAATCCGTAAGCTCTGTGTGAAGCGTCAGATCCAGCGGCTTCTTCAGGGGTGATTTCAGTTGTGCCTTTGGGTGTATGAAGGATGGCACGTCCACCCGCGTCGGGGTTGATATAGGCGGAAATCTCACGCGCATGCATCTCAAATGTATGGATACGCCCTCCAACTGACCAGTTGGTACAAAGATAACCTGAGGCACCGCTGGTAAATTTAACAAGTGCGTTGAAACTGTTTTCGCGCTCGGAGTAGAAACTATTGATGTCGCTCGCGACGGCTTTCACTTCACCACCGCCAAGCCATCGGAGTGCGTCCACGGCGTGAATCGCATCACATGTTAAAACGTCTATCACACCGTCGTAATAGTGTGCGTCGGGTGTGTTTTTGTGGAAGGTTGACATGCACTGAATGATCGGACCTTGCTTTTCGACTATTGTTTTGACCTTTCGCAAGAGTGGGATAAAGCGACGGTTGAAACCTACCATTGACTTACAGTTGTTTTTCTCTGCAGCGCGTGCCATTTCCTTGGTTTGATGAAGTGTAACACCGGGAGGTTTCTCAATAAAAACGTGGTGCTGCTGCGAGAGACAGTGGATGGCGAGCGGAAATAGATGTTGCGGCGGCATTAGGATATACACCGCATCGGGACTCGTCTTTTCAAGCATCTGTTTATAGTCAGTGAACGTTTCCTCAATCTCAAAGCGTTCCGCTGTTGCCTGAAGCTTTGATGGGACCATATCACACAATCCAACAAGATTCACATCTTCACACTCTCTGAGCGACGGATAATGGACACCGTTTGCCATCCCACCCGCGCCGATTAGCGCAATATTGACTTTTTCCATCTAGGATCCTCCTAACGAATCTTTCCTTGCATATTATAGGAAGAAATGTTAAAATGCAACTACCTTCTGAACATTTTTCTAATTTTCCTTGCGGTTAAGTAACGTAGGTTGGGCATTCAGGTGCCTCTGTGTAGAATCGCCTTCTGTACGGGCTGGGTTACCCAGCCCCTACGTTTCAGGCTTAGTGTTTTGGGTCTAAACTAAGATGGACTCCATCCAACTCGTACAAATACCATGAACGCAATGAATGCTGATCCTATCAAACTTGAGCTTTATAAAAATATGCTGACCTCGGTTGCCGAGGAGATGGGCGTAACGCTACAATGCACGGCGTTCTCACCGAACATCAAGGAACGGCTTGATTTTTCATGTGCCGTGTTTGATAGCACCGGTAAGATGGTTGCACAAGCCGCTCATATTCCTGTGCATCTCGGTTCCATGCCACTTTCGGTTCTCGCTGCTATTGCCCATACAGAAATGGTGCCCGGCGATATGATTGCGCTTAATGATCCATATCGCGGTGGTACCCACCTACCCGATATTACACTCGTCGCGCCAGTATTCTCAAATGAAGGGACGGGCGGAGCAGAGAAGCGTCCTGTCTTCTTTGTTGCAAATCGCGCACATCACGCGGACGTGGGCGGGATGTCCCCCGGTTCAATGCCAATTGCGACGAGTGTAATTCAGGAAGGCATCCGAATTCCTCCCATTAAACTCATTCGAGGTGGAGAATTGGACACCGACCTTTGGGAATTCATTCTCGCGAATGTCCGCACGCCTGAGGAGCGCCGTGGTGATATGGAAGCGCAGATCGCTGCGAACCGTGTCGGTGAACGGCGACTATGGGAGATGATGGGCAAGTATGGTGCGACAGAGATTACGGCGTACATGCAGGAACTCTGCGCGTATGCGAGTCGGATGGTCAGGGCACGCCTTCGGGAAATTCCGGATGGACGCTACATATATACCGATGTCCTTGACAATGACGGCATCACTGATGCGCCTATTGAGATACGGGTTGCTATTGAGATCGAAGATGATACCGCATTAGTTGACTTCACTGGCACGGCTAAGCAGGTCCAAGGTTCAGTTAACGCGATTTACGCGATTGCGCTCTCCGCTGTTTTTTATGCCTTTCGATGTATCGCCGGTGCAGACGTTCCTGCCAATGCTGGGTGTTTAGAACCGATCCGAGTCATCGCGCCAGAGGGAACCGTTGTGAATGCAAAGTTTCCGGCAGCAGTCGCAGGGGGAAATGTCGAAACATCACAGCGTATTGTTGATGTTTTGCTCGGGGCATTGGCGCAAGCTTGTCCTGATCAGATTCCCGCTGCGAGTTCCGGTACCATGAATAACCTCACAATAGGGGGTTACGATGTTTCGCGCGGGAAGGACTTTACTTATTACGAAACTATTGCAGGCGGGATGGGAGCGCGCCCAAACCGAGACGGAATTGATGCCATCCATACGCATATGACCAATACGATGAACACGCCTATAGAGGCAATTGAGACGAACTATCCAATGCAGGTGGTAGAATATGCAATCCGACGTGGAACAGGTGGCGCGGGGAAATTCCGTGGTGGTGCAGGTGTCATTCGGGCACTACGACTTCTTACAGACGCGGAAGTTACGATCCTTTCAGAACGCCGGACGCGGGGTCCTTATGGCTTGCAAGGCGGTGAACCGGGAAAACCCGGACGTAACGTGCTAATTTCTGGTGGAGAAGAACGTCCATTGCCTGGCAAGGTATCCGTTTCTACGCGCGAGGGTGATGTCATTCGCATAGAGACACCTGGTGGCGGCGGATTTTCGTCTTAATACCTTGGTCTGGAACGCATACCTTACCAATGAAAGACTGAAAAATGTCTAATTAGCAATGCTGCAATGTGGAAATCAAAAGAGCTTGAGTTGAGAATAAGCCGGATTCTGTATGTGACAGTCATTCATCTGGGATGGATGTTACCATCCACCTCAAGCGGTTACCTGGGGACGAGGCGGGCACACCTGTATATGTCCCCCTTTTACCTTGCTCCAGATGGGGTTTACCGAGCTCCATAAGTCACCTTATGGACTGGTGCGCTTTTACCGCACCGTTTCACCTGTACAACGCCCAACTTTCTATATAAAAGCAGGCGTTGTAGTCTACTCTCTGTTGCACTTTCCATAGCGTCGCCGCTCCTGGGTGTTACCCAGCATCCTGCCCTGTGGAGTCCGGACTTTCCTCATCCCGATGGTAAGGTTACGATCGGGACGCGACCATCTACTCAACTCAAGCCTTCCTATTATAACCTATCTGTCAACTTAAAAGCAATGAAATCGGAGCGTGTTTTAGAGCCATTCAGTTTTCGGTTTTTTAACCACTTTGGTTGGAAAGTCGCGATTTAGAGGTCGCTCCTACTGGGGTATGTCGGGAATCGGAGTTCCCTCCTACAGAAGAACTGAATGCTTCTGAGCGTGTTTTAGGGCTATTGGTTTTCGGTTTTCTGTCGGTTCTGTGGAATAAATCGCGACCGGGAGGTCGCTCCTACAATAGCGATCAGCGATCAGCCATCGGGCGGGCAGGCGTCGGGATTCGGAAATTCCTCCTACAGGAGGACTCAATGATCCTAAGCGTATTTAGGTGTACGGCAAAATTGAAGGGCACTTACACACCTGTCTATGTCAAAAAAAGAGGCGCGCTTGCGAAGCGCGCCTATAATCTGTTGAAACAGGAAATTAGGAGCATCCGCTCGTTGAACCACAATTCGTGCAGCGATAGCAGACACCACTTCTCACCATAAGGGAACCACATTCAAGGCACGGCGGTGAATCTGCATGTTGAAGCGAAATTTGCTTCTCATGCGCCAACCGTGAATCTGTGTCACCGTTACTACCATGCCCGTAAGGATGGAGTTCCTCGGGAGGCACCATCTCTGCATCCATATCTATCATATTGGACTCACCCTGTGGGTCCTGAGCGAGAAACTGTGTGCCAAGCCACCGGAAAACGTAATCTATAATCGACTTCGCCATCGGAATGTCAGGGTTAGATGTAAAGCCTGACGGTTCAAACCGGACATGACTGAATTTATTGACGAGCGACTCTAACGGCACACCGTACTGCAACGCAATAGAGGTGAGGACCGCGACAGAGTCCATCAGTCCAGAGACGGCTGTTCCTTCTTTGCTCATGCGGAGGAAGACTTCTCCAGGGTTACCATCTTCATAAAACCCAACATGGATGTAGCCTTCATGACCACCAACGCTAAATTTGTGCGTAAGAGAAGACGCGTGTCTGAGAGACGTTTCCTGATGGGACGCTCAGTGAGAGCATCAGCAATAGCCTTATCGGTTTCACTCTCCGCATCCTGTTGGCTTCGGGTTGAAAGCGGTTGGCTACCTTTGCTACCATCACGATAAACGGCGAGACATTTGACACCGCGTCGCCACGCTTCCATGTATAACGTCTTGATGTCATCTACCGTTGCGTCGCGCGGGACGTTGACGGTCTTGGAGATAGCACCAGAGATAAAGGGTTGCACAGCCGCCATCATTTTCAACGGTCCCATGTGATTTATATAACGAGTTCCGTGCTTACCACACTGGACGGCACAATCGAAAACGGGGTAGTGCGTCGGTGAGAGATGTGGCGCGCCCTCAATCGTGCCTGTACCACAGATGACTTCTTCAGCAATACTAATTTCATCTTCACTAAATCCAATTGCAGGGAGGAGGTTAAAACTGGGATCTGCTGCTGCTTCTTCGGTTATACCTAACCGTTTAAGACACTCTTCTCCAAGAAAGCCCGGGGCAAAGGCAAGATTTAGGTCGAACGCACTCGGTAACATCTCCGCAACGTGGGCGATATCTTTCTGTGTGAAGCCTTTCCGCTTCAATGTATCGGCATTGATATGCGGTGTCCCTTCAAAAGTGCCTGTTCCGATGAGATACTTAATAATAGCTTCAGTTTGCTGAAGTGTATAATCTAAGTTGTACAAGGCATCGCGAACGCTCTGGTTGACAATTTTCATGTACCCGCCGCCTGCCAACTTCTTGAATTTGACGAGAGCGAACTCCGGTTCAATCCCTGTCGTATCACAATCCATCAGGAAAGAGATAGTTCCCGTCGGAGCGATAACACTAATTTGGGAATTCCGATAACCCCAACGTTCTCCCTTTTCAAGACAGACATCCCAATCCGCTTTTGCAGCCTCTAAAAGGTCGGGTGGGCATGCTATCGAATCGATACTGTAGGCGGCATCGCGGTGCATCCGCATAACGTCTAACATAGTGTCGCTATTCTTCACGTACCCAGCAAAAGGACCAATACTCCCAGCAATCTCTGCACTTGTTTGATACCCCTTACCACTCAGGATAGCAGTAATGGCACCTGCGTAGGCATAGGCTTGGTCACTGTCGTAAGGAATACCTAAACGCATCAAGAGTGCACCCAAGTTAGCATAACCGAGTCCGAGGGGACGATATTCATGAGAACGCTGTGCTATACCTTCAGTTGGGTATGAAGAGAGATCTACTATGATTTCCATCGCAGTGGCGAACACACGAACAGTGGCGCGGAAACCCTCAATGTCAAAGGTATTATCATCTCTCAAGAATTTGGCAAGGTTAATGCTGGCGAGGTTGCAGGCAGAATCGTCTAAGAAGAGGTATTCACTGCACGGATTACTTGCGTTAATCCTGCCCGTGTTTTTACATGTATGCCATTTCTGAATCGTGCTGTCAAACTGGACACCCGGATCTGCGCATGCCCAAGCGGCATAGGCGATCTTCTCCATGAGTGTTCTGGCATCATATTCGTCGGCAACTTCACCACTTGTCCGGTACGTAGTTTTCCATGAATCGCCCTGTAAGTAGGCATTCATGAAATCATCTGGAATCCGGACGGAGTTGTTGCTGTTCTGTCCGCTGACAGTGCTGTATGCCTCGCCATTGAAATCGGCTGGATATCCTGCGGCGATGAGTGCCTTTGCTTTATTCTCTTCCCTGAGTTTCCAGTCAATATAGTCAGCAATCTCTGGGTGATCCATGTCGAGGATAACCATTTTGGCTGCGCGTCTTGTGGTGCCACCAGATTTGATACTGCCTGCCCATCGATCGAAGCCTTCAAGGAATGACAGTACCCCCGAACTCTCGCCACCGCCGGAGAGGAGTTCACCCTTCGCGCGAACTTTGCTGAAGTTGGAGCCTGTGCCACTGCCGTATTTAAAGAGACGCACTTCAGATCTCTGGAGCTCCAACATAGAGTCCAGAGAATCGTCAACGCTTTGAATGAAGCAGGCGGAATTTTGCGGGTGTTCATACGCATTGGTAGTGACCTTGACTTCCTGTGCGTCTCGGTCCCAATAGTAGTTGCCGCCGCCCCCCTCGATATTATATTCATGCCACAAGCCGCAGTTAAACCAAACAGGCGAATTGAAAGCACCCCGTTGTGTAACGAGGATATGCGTCAATTCCATCTCAAACGTTTCTGCGTCTTCAGGGGTAGCAAAATACCCCCCGAGTTCTTCGCCTGCGCGACGGAGCGTGCGCGCCACGCGGGTAACCAATTGACGAGCACTGTCCTCCGATTCTGCACCGGGGACTCCAGCTTTTCGGAAATATTTCGACGACGCAATATCTGTCGCGAGCTGCGTCCAGCTTGCCGGTACTTCAACCTGCTCCTGTTTAAAGATGACATCACCCTTTTCATTGTAGATGACGGCATCGCGGCGTTCCCACTCCAACAAATCGTAGGGATGAACGCCGGACGTGGTAAAATAGGGCGTGAAAGTTAGCCCGGTCCGATCGCCTTCGTTAGAATGCTTTGGAGAGATTGCCTCTTCATCAACCCCTTTCGGATTATCAACCGTCATACTCATACCTCTCTGGTTATCGGTACTCTTGTGGAAATACACTGATAGCCGCTTTATAATAATGCGCGCTTGGAAGTAAGCACGCTAATAAATATTACTTTAATTATTAGTTCTCTTTTAAAACAATTCTATGATAACGCTTCTTGCCGGCACGGAGAAGCAAAGCATTCTCCTCAAGCAGGTCGGTACCAATGACCATATCTATCGCACGGCACTGTTTTTCGTTGATGTAGGCACCCCCTTGTTGAATAAGCCGCCGCGCGTCGCTACGTGAATTTGCCAACCCGATTTCATGGAACAGTTCCATGATTGGAATACCGCTGTCAAGTCGTTCCGATGTGATAACCGTAGTTGGCATCTCGGCTTCGTCAAGATTTCCACCGCCAAACGCAGCGCGTGATGCGGCTTGTGCTTTGTCCGCTTCCGCTTTTCCGTGTGCAAGTTGCGTGGCTTCATACGCGAGGACTTCCTTTGCCTCCCGAATTGCTTCATCTTCCAGATTGCCGAGTCGTCGAATCTCATCCATTGGAAGGAAGGTGAAGTACCCTAAGAACCGGGAGACATCGCGATCGTCCACGTTAATCCAGTATTGATAAAATTCATACGGTGATGTCCGTTCAGCATCAAGCCAAACTGCACCGCCTGCGGTTTTTCCCATCTTCGCACCGCTCGCTGTAGTGAGCAGTGGAAAAGTGACTGCGTGAACCCGTTCGCTTTCAATTCGACGGACGAGATCGACACCCGCAAGGATATTGCCCCATTGGTCGTCCCCGCCGAGTTGGAGACGGCACCCATATTTCTGAAAAAGACATAAATAATCGTAAGCTTGTAGCAGTTGATAGTTAAATTCAAGGAATGAAAGTCCGAGTTCACGTTCAAGACGTTGTCGATAACCTTCTGCCCGAATCATCTCATTGACCCGAAAGTGTTTGCCGATGTCGCGTAGAAATTCAATGTAATTTACAGACAACAGCCAATCAGCGTTGTTGAGAAATCTACCTACTTTCGATGCAATATGCGAGTTCTCGCTATCTGCTATTCCGTTGTCAAGATTTAAGTAACGTTGCAGCTGTGCAAGGATACCTTTGCCATTTGCTGAAATTTGTTCCTGCGACAACATGGGGCGCGTCTCGGTCTTGTCTGTCGGATCGCCAATCATCGTTGTGCCTCCACCGATGATTGCAATAGGCTTATGTCCGGCGCGTTGCAGGTGTGCCATTGCCATTATGGGGACCAGACTTCCGGCGTGCAGACTCGGTGCTGTCGCATCAAAGCCGATATAGTAGGTAACCTGTTCTTCAGCCAATAGACGCGCGATCTGCTCAGCGTTTGTAGTCTGTTTGATAAAACCCCGTTCGTTTAGGGCTTCAAAGACGTTGTCCATTGTTTATCCTGTTTTGATTTAAGTGTTTTTATTAAAGGCATTCGGTTGGTGCGTTTCGTATCGCGGTATTGAAAATCTACAAACTCCACCCTACAACACACCGTTTGTAGACCTAATACACAAGGGACACAATCGGAAATTTGATAGCAGATTTATGCTTACAATCTAACTCATGCAGAAATTGGGGAAAGGATTTCTTACCGAAATATCCTCGTCTAACTATTATATAGAATTTTTGTATCTCTGACAAATAATTTCTATGAGGCCTTTGACGTTTTTCAAACTTTTGAGATTAACCCGAAGCGACCTCGACGCGTCTGTAGACATCCTGCAAACGGAGTTCACAGCCTATAGAGAGAAGTGATAGGACATCCTCAAGTCCCCGAAACTCGGTCTGCATCCACCCGGTCTCTTGGCGATGATAATGTTCAACGCGAATCTTGTCCTGAGAAATGAGAACATACTCCTTTAAGGAGGCAATTTGTTGATAATGCTCAAATTTCTCACCTCTATCATAAGTTTCGGTCGACGGGGAAAGGACTTCTACGACGACAGTCGGATTCAGGAGGGTGTCAAAAGTATCATCTTCAGCACGCGGTTCACCGCAAACAACGACAACATCCGGGTAAAAGTAGGAGTCTATTTGGGTAACCTTCACACGCATATCGCTTGTAGCGACTTGACATTCTCCGCCTATTAATTGGTTGTAGAGTTGATTCGCCGTATTCATCGTGAGGAAATTATGCGCGAAACTGGCACCGGACATGGCGACTATCTGTCCGTTCAGATATTCGTGTTTAGTCGTCGCCTTGCGCTCAAAAGCGAGATATTCTTCAGGTGTTAGGTGAGTGTGGGCTGCAGCAGATGCCATGTGTGCCTCCATAAATCTTGCTTCAGCGTGGTGCCGGCTTCAATCTTGAAACCGGCATTGAGAGTTATGCAGAGAAATCGGTCTATTCTTCTTCGTCTTCTGCATAAGAGTGTCCGCTGAAAATTGCACGGACCTGCTTCGCTGTCTTCGGACCTGAGAGCAGTTTCCCAATCCGATCGCCCTCTTCTTCAAGTAACGCCTTGACGTTCGTCAGGACCGCCTCCAGTTTATCCGCCGGAAACTTACACGCGCCGTTCTCATCCATGTGGATAATTTCACCGGGTGCGACATCCATTCCCGCTATTGAGACGGGGACATTAACAGCGTGAACTGCCATCGCACCGTGTCCAGGTGTGATGCCGCTTAACAGATACTGAAATTCCATTGGTCGAATCTCGTCAATATCGCGTGATGGACCGTTTGATATCGCTCCCGAGACAACCGACCGATTTCATCGCTGCTGTCATATTGCCACCCGCTAAACCGACCTTATTCTCAAATTCAGGAGGGAACTTCTGCTGAAATGCGAAGATTGTCGGTTGCTTGGAGGCACCCATCGCATCGATGACATCCATAAAGGAGAGTTCTGAGTAGTTCGGATCCGGTACACTGTAGACGCACGTCACCGCATAACCGGCGATGGCTCCAAGCTCAGGGTACATACAACGGAGGGTTGTATCTGTGTACCAATTCTCTGTCCATGGATTGTAAAGTCCAAGGCAGAGCGGGCTCCCCGGATACGTAGCGACCACATTTGTGATTGACGGTGTATCATATTTGCGCAGTTCCGCCAACATTTCCTGTTCTGTTAGTGCCATTTTTCTAATTTTCCTTGCGGTTAAGTAACGTAGGTTGGGGCCTTCACGTGCCTTTATGTAGCGTCGCCTTCTGCACGGGCTGGACTGTATGGGCTAGTAAGAGGTTCTCTCTATTTCGCGTAATCCAGTCTAGTTTCAGGCTTATATAGGGTCCCTTCGGTAGATGGGATCGAATCTAAAGATGGCTTCCATCTGTGTCCCTTTTCTGAATATATGTACGCCGCGCTGGTACGAGACATCGGGTCTCGCGCTGTAGGTAAAGAGATAGGTTTTAGACGGGCATTGTTCTACCGGCGTACGCCCGTCCGATGCGTGCAGCTTCTTCGCCTCCACCGGTGATCCGCACACCAGCGTCGATGCTCGCCTCAATTGTATCAGGCGATGCGCTTTCCAAGAACGCAATACCGGTAGCTTTGCACGCCGCAGCGACGCGATTCCGGGCATCTTCCAATTCTTGTGGACGTGGGTTCGGTGGATTTTTGTAGCCAAATGACATGCTCATGTCACCGGGACCCCATTCAGCGAAGGCTATTCCGGGGACCTGCGCCGTGATCTCGACGTTCGCTAAAGCTCGCTTGTTTTCAAATTTGAGGCCCAATAGGAGTTCACCGCTCGGGTTCAGTGGCCATGGATCAGCGACATCCAAGTATTTGTCAACGGAAATGCCCCAGATAGGTGCAGCGGAACCTTGCCCCGCGGAGCCACGCCTTCCAACATCCAATTGTGTGCCAACGCCGATAGTCTGGAATGGGTAACGGCACGCTTCAACAAACGCCTTGACTGCTTCTGGCGATTCAGCGTGACAAAGTAGCAAGCCGTGCACACCGCGTGCGAGGAGTTGCCGCATCTGCCAACCGTTGGCGCGAATCACATCTGCGCTGATGCCATCTACTGGTAATTCAACAATAACAGCCGGGGTTTGGTGCCCGCTATTGGTGGGACCGCTGTCAGCGAGCCCGCGCATGAAGCTATCCAATCCGGAGAGATCAAAACTCCCGTGCTCCATGCCGACGTTGATATAGTCCGCCCAAGTGTTTGCCATCGCGCGGCCCGCGTCATAATTCAGTTCCGCGCCCGTGTGACTGCCGGTATAAAAGACAGGCAGGTCATCTGCTAACAATTCAATCGCTTTATTAACACGTTTCGGCATAGGGATCTCCTTAATTCTTAATTGTAAAAGTAACGTGAAAAATGAAAAATCGTTCGATCACTTCCGACTTATTTTGGTTGAAATAATTTTAAAAGATTGTATAAAAAACGCGACAATCTGTCAAACAGATTTTCAAAGTCACTCGCGATAGCAGCCAAAAATTCTGAAATTCCTTGACAAATCTACGAGTTTCGGATAATTAAACGGCGAATCGACATTAAATTTCTCTAAGGAGCGGTTAAGATTGTGAGAGCACTTGTTGTTAAATTATTGCCAGATAAAAAGCGCGAAAAAATTGTTGTCACCGATTGGGAAGAACCAGCACCACCTACCGGGAACGAGGTGCTGTGTCAAGCTGTCTTCACAGGGCTTACCAACGGCACAGAACGGAATCAACTGATCGGTGGGAACTATTCAGCCTCGGATAGCCGGCTGCCAACCACCGATGGATACCAGAACGTAGGCAGAGTTATTGAAACAGGCCCGGACGTAACGCAACTTCAGGTCGGCGACCTCATCTATGCCAGTGTGAATCATGTCGAACGGTTCACTATTCCGGAAGATGGACTCCTGCTCAAATTGTCAGAGGACGTTGATCCAGGCGAAGCCGCCCTCTTCGGCATCTCTGGTGTCGCGATGCATTGCTGCCGGCGTGTTGATCCGCGCATCGGAGAAAAGGTCCTTATTGTCGGACAGGGTTGCATCGGTATGTTTGCGGCGCAGATCGCCAACGCCATGGGAGCCCGCGTCACAGTATGCGACATTGAGGAATCTCGACTGGAACAGATCCGCCAACTGGGTGTAGCGGAGGCGGTTCTCAATACAAGTGGTGATGGTTGGGATGCCCAAATTCAAGAGGGTTCCTTTGATGCTGTCATGGACTTCGCTGGTGTTCCTGACATGGTAACACCGATGATCGATGCCTGCAAAGTTCGGGGACGATTGCTCTTAGTTGCCGGACGGTTCGATGTCAATTACACCTTTAACGTGGGACAACATAAGGAGATTGGTATCCTGCAGTGTAGCCACTTCACTTGTGACGATTTGGAAAATCTCTGTCGATTGCTCCGCCAGGGTTCTGTCAAGATTGCACCACTGATCCGACATCGGGTGCGTGTTGACGAAGCACCACAGATATATAGGTGGCTCCGCGATGAACCGATGCGTTTGTTGGGTAGTGTGTTTCAGTGGGAGTAAGTTCAAGTTTTGCTTCCGTACTGGTTTGGAAGTTTGGAAGTTTGGAAGATAGCGGACACGGTGTTTCTTCCACCCTTCCTCTTCTTCCACCCTTCCCGTTCTTCCACCCTTCCTCTTCTTCCACCCTTCCTAAAAACCTTAAATTTGTTTCTTAATATTGCTTAAATAGAAAAAAGTGCAACTTTTTTGCAACTCGTTTGTACGACAACCTCAAAATGCGCGGAGTTGAAACATGACAGAAGATAAATTTCTTGAGCTTGTTAATGAACACAAGGCTCGGATTTACCAACACACCCTCTATCTACTCAAAAATCGAGAAGATGCAGAGGATATAACACAAGAGACGTTTATCACGGCGTGGAAACACCGTAACAAATTGCGTCCGAAGACTGTACACTCATGGTTGCTAAAATGTGCACAGAATCTCTGTTTCAATCTGCTAAAGCGAGATAAATTTCAGGTGCATTTAACAGGCGGAGACGATACAGATCCCGAAACAGAACTCGAAACTTTGATGCACACGCATTCTAATCGATCAAATCCATCACCAGATGAGATTGTGATCCAGCAAGAGCTCAAAGAGTCGGTCCAGTGTGCCATTAAGAAATTGCCGCCAGATATGCGGTCAGTGATAATTATGCGGGAATTGAACGGCATGAGTTTCAAGGAGATCGCAGAGGTGTTAGAACAACCCGAGGGAACTGTGAAATCAACAGCATTCCGTGCCCGCAAAAGGTTGCGGGAGTTACTACGTCCCTACTGGAGGAATGAAGAATGAACAATTTTCCTCTTCACCAAGATTCATCTTGCATGGAAGTTCAGGACAATTTAGAGGCATATCTCGCCGATGAATTAGATACCGACCTTCATGCGACAATAGCGACACATGTTGCGTCCTGCCCAACGTGTCAGGATGAAGTTCGCTTCGTACAAGCAATTAGTGGCGCATTACACGAACTTCCGAAGCCAGAGCCACCGCCGGAAGTCTTCAACGCCGTTGAGGCTTACGTTCGCGCGCATCCCAACAAGGGTCCGAGATGGCTGCAACGGATATTCCAAATGTTCACGTTCTCTGAGGATTTGACTTCGGTACTCGCGCGCGCAGGTGCGTTGGCGTGCCTCATCGGAATCGCCGTGTTTGGGACCTATCAGTATCAACAGTATCTAACAGTGAAGCAAGCTTCACGCGATCTCTATTATGCGCTCGGTAAGTTGAATTACGCCGTGGAGCGAACAGGCACCGTCGTTAACGAAAAACTCCCGGATGTGCGGATTGATGAAGTTTCAAGTCGTCCCTTTGTTCAAATTGAAACAGCCTCCCGCCACGTTTCAAAACAGAAGAGAAATATTTCATCAGCACTTCACCGGAGTCTCGATAGCCTTGACCGATTACCGCAGGGCACTCTGGATACGAAAACCGATCAACGTTCATATTAAGGAGAAGAAACCCATGAAAAGATCCGCCCTTACAGTCCTTTTAACAGGTATAGCCTTTTTAGCAGTTTGCTGTTTTTTCACCAATGGGCACGCCCAGAACAGCAACTTAGAAGAAACAACTCGAGGAAGAAAATAGAAATGAATCTGCCGGATGCCCCTGTCCCGAAAGTTGAAATTAACTTGGACAAGAGCCTCTTGGGCCTTTTTATCAATTTCGGCATCGCAAGTAACCCGAAACTTGCTGGAGATGGATCGATAGATCTCTCAGAATATGCGGCGTATGCCGAAATGCTAAAAGGTGCCTCTATCCGGGCTTACGATAAAGAGATGAAAGACCTCGACCAGATGGTGGACCACTATCGTGGTATCCTTGAAAACGAAAAGTGGGAACATCTCGTCAAAATCAGGGATAAATTCGATCTCAGCCTGCTTTACGCGGAAAAAATCGGGTGTCGTGCAAGGTATCTTCGTTATGTTCACCGATGATGGCAATTTGGGTTTTGTGAACATCTATGGGGAGATCGACTTTCAGAAACTCGGCACTCTATTTGGACAACTTCTGGAATCTAATTCGGAGGAGGCGATCTCCGAAACAGTTCGCAATTGGATAAAGGCCCCGATGCCCCACCGGTGGGAAGTAAAGCTCAACGCCGAGAAACCGGATCATGCCCTGAAATCAGAAACCACAGCAACTAACCGTTAAAATAGATAAGGAGTAGAACCCATGAAACTGCAAAAGCACTTTATACGACTGTTCACGCTGCTGTTTTTAGTTGCATCGTTAGCACTGATGCACTCAGCAGTCGCGCAGCAGGACAACAAATCGAGACAAAACCGATAGAAAAGGACTTATCCTCTTCGATTTCCAGAACCCGTTGAGGCAAAAGTCGAGGTTACTTAACCCGCGAAAACTCATCAATCTGGTTACCAAATCGGTGAGCAATCAACAGAGGTCGCCGAACTGATCAGATGTAGACGGCATTATGTCCGACACCTACGATAGGGCGACGATTGATGAGAAGAAATTAGTTAACTATTTCAAGAAAAGCTCAAAAAGGATGAGTGGGAAGTCCTCGTCAGATTGAGGAAAACATGGTGAGTGTGAAACGGTGGAAATCAACCTCTGTTTGACAGAAGAGAAAAGGTTTACGGGGATTTCGCTATCATCATTCCTAAAAGGTCTGGAGAGTCACCTTTGTCAACATTGTCGAGAGATTGCGCCAGAACGCATTGAGGAAGTGCTCGGGAATCTAAGCAACTTCGGTGCGGTAGTAGACATCGATTTTGGCCGACAAGTGAAGGGGCAATGGAAAAAGAGGACACAGCGAGAAGAAAGCCGAGGGTCATGATCCTCGGTCAGCTCATTCTTCACAAATCCCGGGAAGTCAATGTAGATTCAATGTGAGAATGGATGATGTCCTCGCACCCCAAACGCCAACGCGAAATGGAACAACTGGTGACGCAACTTAAAGCGTTTAATCCCACCAAAATAGCCGTTTATGTAGACGAAAGGGATGACGCTGAGATTAACGCAAGCTATCAAGGCTACTTGGAGGGCACATACGAACTCACACGGAGCCTGCATGACCAAATCGGTTTTCGGTTAGCCAAACAGATGGGACATCCGAAGCTTTACTGTGTTGCTGACTGGCCAAAACACCGGCCGATCCGTGATAAAATTGACGACCACTTGATGGACTATGCCACGTTTGCGGAGATGCACAATCAGGAGCATCTCTTATGGAGCATTTCCTCAAGCGGGGTGAAAGTTCGGGCGGACGTAGATGGCACGGTCTGGGTTGAACATGAGGGGTACGAACCGCTGATTGACATGTACATACGGATTAACGATCCTGAACAGATGTCCGCCGACCATCAATCATATCTGCGCACCGCACGCATTGGACTCAAAGACCAAATACCCGGGTGCGAATTGGGTTGCACATTGGTGGTATGCGCATAATCTCAAGAATTTTGTGAACCTGACGCGAATCACTGAGTCTACTGACGATCGCATTCTGATGATTATCGGTGCTGGACACGTCTATCTGATTCAGCAGTTTTTGGAGGATTCGGGAGATTACATCGTTGAAAGCCCGCTGCAATACTTAAATCCAGCAGCAGCCGATTAATCAAGCCCCAAGTCCATAACAGCACAGACTTACGTAAAACAGGAACGCACTGAGACACAGGAATCTTGAAAGGACAGTGCTTCCAGTGTAGATAGGAGAAACACGCCAATGAAACCGACAATCATGATTCTTGGCAGTTGGCACTTTACAAGTTCGGGAATGGATGCCATCAATGAAAGAACGGATGATGTCCTTGCCTCCAAACGCCAACGCGAGATTGAACAGTTGGTTGAACAACTCAAAGAATTTAAACCTACCAAGATAGCGGTTGAGGTGGATCCAAGCCGTTGCGACACTGAAAATAAAAATTATCAAGGTTATCTAAACGGGACGTACGCACTCGGACCGTACGAGGGAGATCAGATTGGATACAGGTTGGCAAAAGAATTCGGACATTCACAGGTGTATTGTGTTGATCATTGGCCAGAACACTCGCCTATCATATTGATCACGAATTAATAGACACCGATACATTTGCCAAAGCTCACAATCAGGAGCATCTCCTCCAACCGCTGCCTCCAGGGAAAATCACTCGGGATAAAGATGGCAAAATCTGGATTGAACCTGAGAAATATGAACCAATGATTGACAAGTACATACGGATCAATCGGCCCGAAAGTAGGCGTGCAGATCATCAGGGATATTTACGGGGTGCGCGTATTGGATTAGAGGACAAATATCCGGGTGCCAACTGGCTCGCCCATTTTTGGTATGATCGGAATCTCAAGATTTTTGTGAACTTGACGCGGATCACCGAATCTGATGATGATCGGATTCTACTGATTATCGGTGCTGGGCATATCTTTCTGGTTCAGCAGTTCCTTGAGGATTCAGGGGATTATGTTGTGGATAGACCGTTGGATTACCTAAGTTCGGAAAATACTCAAGAAAGAAAACTAAGACACCTTCTCTACGCTCAGTGGTAATTATTATCGTCGTAACAAACTGCTCAAAGAGCCGCTCACTTAGCAATTATTGGGAATGACTCGCGTTCACGCGAAAATTTTACACGAGGTGGATAGTAAACCATGTGGGACAAAGTAAAATTAACCCGTCCATCATTTCGGGACCTACTCTGGCTGTTCGCGCAGGTGTTGAAAGCATCGCCTTTTATCGCCGCTGCGTGGATAACCCTTGTACTCATCAATGCAGGTGCTGGCGCAGCCCATCTGCTCGTGCTCCGAGAAACCGTTAACACCCTCGTCGATGCAGATCTTATGAGCAGTGCGGTTCCATGGCTGGTCGCGCTCTGTTTCCTCTTTTTCGTCGAACAAGCGATTTCAACACTTCTCCCACTTTTGCGCGAAAAGCTCCGCATTAGAGCCGGTTTTGCTTTGCAACGTGCCGCCTTGCAAAAGACAGGCAAACTGCCACTGGAAGCATTTGATGATGAGGAATCGCATGACGTCATCAATCGCGTTGTTGCTGGAGGGGATTCGAGCGTTGTCCAATTGATGCAAAATGGCCTGAATCTTATTGAATACATCCCTCTCTTATTCACCAGTGCCGTTGTTTTAGGGCTGATTTCAATTTGGATTCCCCTGATCATCATCGGCGGTTCAATATTAGTGCGGGTTTTTGAAATTCAGATGGGGACACGAGTGCGTCACTTTGAGGTGGAAAATACACGTAACAAACGACTTACAGATTACTACGTCCAACTTCTAACAGAGCGACGTAGTGCCGCCGAAATCCGTTTATGGTCCATCGGCGAAACCCTTCTCCAACGCTGGCGGACGATCTTCGCCCAATATCTTCGGGAACGCTTGCATATCTCATTTCAAAATGCCTACCAAGGTATTTTCCAGGTGTTTATTTTCGTCGCCATCATCGCTGGGGCACTGCTCGTTACATCGCTTTCACAGGGAAGGACCGAAGCCGGACTCGCCGCTTTGGTGTTAGAGGCACTCTGGAATATCACTGCGGGTATGAACTCCATGCAGTATATGGTCATCGGCTTTGTCCAACACGCTGGCTACGGAGAAGACCTTCGCCGTCTGTTAGGAAAAAAAACAGGATGAAGACGCTTCCGAAACGCGGACACCTTATCCGCACCCGATACGTGAGGGTATCGGTTTGCATAACGTTGCATATCGTTATCCGGGGGCAGATACAGACGCACTCTCCGATGTTAACGTTCACATTCGCCCGGGCGAAATTCTCGCTATAGTCGGTGAAAACGGCGCAGGAAAAACGACTTTGGCGCACATCTTAGCAGGCTTGCGTTCTCCAACAGCAGGACGTGTTACAATAGACGGTATCGATACCGCCACAATCTCATCCGAAGACCTCCGGCGTGCTTGCACCGTAGTGTTTCAGCACCCAGCACGCTATCCGACGACCTTACACGAAAATCTGGCTTTGGACAGTACTGATGCCTCCGATTCACATGTTGCGGCGACCTTAACCCAAGTCGGGTTGTCAACAGAACAATATCCTCTAAACACGTTTTTGGGTCCCGAATTCGGCGGAGCAGATTTCTCTGGCGGCGAATGGCAACGCGTCGCTATTGCCCGTAGTCTGATAAAAGAAGCGGGCGAATTTGTTATTTTTGACGAACCCACAGCGGCTCTGGATCCGCTCGCTGAGTTGGAGATTTTTCAGCAGTTCGTTGAATTGGTAGATGGTAAAACTGCACTGCTCATTGCCCATCGACTCGGACCCACACGACTTGCCGATCGCGTTGTTGTTTTGGACAATGGACGCATTGTAGAAATCGGAGATCCCACTGAACTCCTACAGCAAAATGGAAAATACGCCGAAATGTTCGCGGCACAAAGTGAGTGGTACCAATGAGAAACACAAACACATTACCGAGACGCACAGTTCTTCGCTTAATTTGGCAATTTATACGGATTGCCCGCTTCCCCTCTGTGTCACCCTTCTGCTCCGTTTAATAAACGCCGGACATCGCGGTTTTTCGCCGATTATCATCGCCGGATTTACAAACGCGTTAATAAACGCCGAAGGACTCTTTTTATGGATGGGGCTTTATCTCGTGCTAATGACCTTGGAGATATTAACCGATGTTTTCAACGGTGTAACGCAGATGTGGTTCTCCAATAAAGCTGTGCTCCATTTCCAGGAAGACCTTCTGCGTCAAGCTGGACAAACACCACTGCTCCGTTTTTTGGATGCTGACTTTCACGATAATCTGAGTCGGGCAACGCAAGGTTTCAGCGATCGCGTTGTCAGCTGGTTTCAGAGTGTTCTGGCCAATATCCATAGTATCGCGGGTGTGTGTGGACTGCTCGGCGCAGTCTTCATTATAAGTAGTAATATATGGTGTATGCTCGCTTTGCTCGTCAGTTCTTCGATTATTCTCTTCACAAGGAAACCTGTTGCAAGGCTTGAACTTGAACGGGACCGAGCGGCGGCACGTCCTAACCGAACGCAGACAGCGTGGGCGGCTCGACTCTATGAACGGGTCAACAGTCCAGAGGTCCGTCTCTTTACACTACAACGTTGGTTGCTTTCAAAATGGGAAGACGCGTATCATCAACTCGCTGGGGTGGAAATAGGATCACTCAACAGGAAAACCGCTTGGAACGCACTCGCCAACCTCAGTTCTATCTTCGGATATTGTGTGATCGTTTTCATCGCTGCCCAAACCGCACGTAGCGGCGACCCTGAAAAGATCGCCGGTATCTTTATGGGTTTAATTACCGCCGCCGCTGGATTACAGGGATTTCTCTCATATATGGCGCGCTCTATGGGAAATCTCGCCGAACAGAGTGGCGTCTTACGTGACCTTGCGACGCTATTCACAACGCAATCCACCCAAGAGAGCGGCGTTTCTCATACGACAGAAAAACATCAGGATGCTCCCTCACCCGCAGAAGCAAGAGAGACGACAGTTGCCATGAGTAATCTTTCGTTCCAATACCCGAGCGCAGTTACGCAGACCCTCAAAGAAATTACCGCAAAAAATCGCACCTGGTGAAATCGTTGCACTCGTCGGGAAAAATGGTGCTGGGAAGACGACACTGGCGAATATATTACTCGGTTTATACGCTCCAGATAGCGGAACACTCACGTTTTCACAAGGTGCTACGACTTCTGAAAAACCCACAACAAGTGCTGTCTTTCAGGACTTCACTAAATTCCTACTGCCTGTCAGAGACAACGTCGGCTTTGCTGACCTGAATCGCATGCAGGACGACAACCATCTACGGCACACGCTCGACAGAGCAGGTTCCACTTTCGCACAAGAACTCGATACTTGGCTCGGACATGAATTTGGCGGACGCGATGTGTCCGGCGGCGAATGGCTGCGCCTCGCCGTAGCGCGTGGACTTTTCCGACAGAGTCAATTCGTCGTGTTTTGATGAACCCACTGCCGCCATCGATCCAGTCGCCGAGGTTGAAATGATCCGGGAACTCCTCACCAAAGACGCATCGCGTACCACCCTTGTCATCTCCCATCGGCTCGGAGTTGCTCGCCTCTGTGACAGAATCCTCGTTTTAGATGAAGGACAACTCGTTGAAGACGGCACACACGAAGAGCTGCTGGCGATGGACGGGTTATACGCCGAAATGTGGAACGCACAGGCATCATGGTACGCTTAAACATAGAAATTCAATAACACTTTCCCAACCCGAGCAATTCCCAAAACTGTATCCACGACTCCTACCCCAAGTCTTTCCGCTTTGATGGAAAAAAGTGCAACGATTTTGGAACTCGTTTGTAGTAACGACAACCTCAAAATGCGCGAGGATGCAATATGACAGAAGATAAATTTCTTGACGGATGTAAAATTTCAGATAATTTGTTATTGGTAAGTCCAATGAAACTTTCAAACTAAAGGAGAAAAAAAATGACAACGCAAATTCGCCAGCAAAATGGCATCTCGATTTTGGAACCCAATGGAAAAATAACCGGACACTCCGTATTAGAATTACGGGGAGTTATCTTGCCACAAATAGAGACGTCCGATACCCCGCGCATCCTCATCAATTTCGAGCAGGTCAATAAGATCGATAGTTTAGGACTCGGAACCTTGATAGAGGCACATGCCGCCGCATCGCAAAAACAAGGTCGGATGGGTGTTATCAATCTGGGGAAACACATCAGAAATCTGATTGTTCTGAGTCGGGTGCTTAACCTGTTTGAACATTTCGACAGTGAGGATGCTGCAGTCGCGGGACTGTCAGCGTAGATTCCGAAGTTCAATAAATGTCAAAAGGGAACTGTTTTTACCGGTTCCCTTTTTTGTTGTCTAATAGGACTTACGCAATGCGCAATGAATTGCGTGACTACGAACCGCGCTTGTTTTGAGAAACACGGCTATTTTCAAGAGATTGTGTTTGTAGTAAGGAAACCCTTTATCGCCTGTTTGCGTGAGTTCTGTCAATAACATTTTACCAACTCAATCAACCGCCAAACCCCTTCCCTTCAACGATAGGAAAAAGTGCAACGATTTTGGAACTCATTTGTAGTAACGATAACCTCACTTTTTAACAGCAAGTTTTGGCTTGCAAGCTGCGCCAAAAGAGCGAAGAGGCAATATGACAGGAGATTAATTTCTTGAGCGTGTCCATCAACACGAAGCTTCGGTTTATCAGCACATCCTCAGAACAGAATCAACCGTATTACAGAAAATAGGAGAAATTTTGATGAAATCTTTGGGGAAAAAGAAACGCCCTATCAAAAATACCTCGCCAGCGACGGTGGGGTATTTCTGCGGATTTCCCTCGTTCGCTAAACAACTGTCTGTATATTTTCGGGCTTTACTATAAAAAAGTGCAACCTTTTTGCGCTTAGATTGTATCTATAATAGCGAGGAGAAAGAGAACCCTTTTTACGTCAGACTTATGTCTTTGATATTGAACCTACAACCCTTTAATACACAACACCTAAAAAATCTAATCAGGAATCGGTAAACACAGATTTCACTGTAATTTGGAGGATGAAATGCGTATAGTCGAAGCAGTATCCGTCGCAATCTCTGCGATTAGTAGTAACAAAATGCGTTCGTTGTTGACGATGCTTGGTATTATCATTGGTGTCGCTTCGGTGTTAGCGATGATAGCGATTGGTGATGGTGCCAAGGCGATTGTCCGGCAAGACGCACAAAAGTTAGGTGGGGCAAATCAGTTCTTTGTGTTCCGGAGTTCGTACAAGCGTGTAAACAATCGCTGGGTCCGTATCCGCAGCAATGAATACCTGAAATATGAAGATGTATTAGCAATCGAGGCGGAATGTCCAACTGTCAGGGCAGCCACACCGCAAATCTGGAACTGGGGAGGCGTGCTCATCCAAGCTTCAGGCGGATCTGAAGTTCGTGCAGGCTGGAATGGTGTAGATGCTACCTACAAAACGGCAATGGACTGGAACGTTAAAGAGGGACGTTTTATCACGGATGAAGACGTTAAAAACGCATCGAAAGTTTGTGTGCTTGGGGATGAGGTCGCGACCGCTTTGTTCGGTGAGAAATCTCCATTAGGGCAAGAAATTAAAATCGCACGCGACAGCGACTATTACAACCGGCGGGGACAAAAAGAGGGGAGACGCTTCACTGAGCGCTTTAGGGTTGTTGGAACATTCGTACCACGAGGCACAAGTCTCCGGTTCGGTGTCGGTTTCGACCACCTCGCCTTCATTCCCATATCAACCATCCAAGACCGCTTCACCGGCAATGACCAGATTCCGAACATTACGGTCTACGCACACACTGTCAAGGATGTTCCTAAGGCGGTTGAAGAGGTCAAAACTGTCATCCGGAAACGGCACAGAAATCAAGACGACTTCATCAGAATCTTTGAAATGCACGCCGGTATGGCACAATTGGATAAAATCAGCAGAATCATAAAAATCACCTTAGGCAGCATCGCCGGGTTCTCGCTCCTCGTCGGGGGCATCGGGATTATGAACATGATGTTAGTCGCTGTCACCGAACGCACCCGTGAAATAGGACTTCGGAAAGCCATGGGGGCAAAACGTCTCGACATTCTGCTGCAGTTTCTAATAGAGTCAGTGATCATGTGTGCTGTCGGCGGTGCAGTCGGTGTTGGATTGGGCATTTGCGTCGGTGAAGGGATGGCGATGCTCGCTGTCAAAATCGTCAAAATTGTTCCCGAATGGCCCGCCGTTATCTCCTTGCAGTGGGTGCTAATTTCGGTATCATTTTCGGCGATAATCGGCATCTCGTTTGGGCTGTATCCCGCGCTAAAAGCATCGTCGCTTTCCCCTATTGAAGCCCTTCGCAAAGATTAGAATTTGGAACGACAAAAATATTTAAACCCCAAAAACGTAACTTTTGCTTTTTTTATCGTAAATCCTATAATTACTTATACACCAAGGTAGGTGAGGTGTTTTGCTTGGGTGTTTCTGTGGATTTCCCCCAAGGAACCTCGTCTACCAGTGAGTGTATAGGTATTTTAGATTCTACCATAAATCCTCTCCCGAAAACCCCGCGCTTTAGGTTCAAATCCAATTAAGAACCGTTTATGCGCAGGTACCACCTATGACAAAACAGGCTGAAGCCGAGCGAATGCGCAAAACAGCGTAAAATCTCGGTTGAATAAAAAATAGAATTCAGTTAAAGTATGTGTAGGTAGAAAATGAAAGATGTTATTGACTTTCCTTTCAAAAGCGACTTTTTCGCTGCTTTTTCAGAATTATGCACCCTTTTTTTTCTTAGTTCGCGTCACTATAGTGAAGTCAATTGATAGGGTGCCTCTTTGCAATTTGTACCCCCTAAGAAACATGGAAATCGTATAAGTTCCTTTGATGAAAATAACTTTTCTGGAGATGCCTGATGAGAAACGACAATGTTGTGTTGATTCAACGTATCCTTGCGGGTGACGCAATTGCCTTTGAGCGTCTGGTGAGAAAATACCAGAAACAGGTTCACACGCTTGCCTGGCGGAAAATTGGGGATTTCCATATCGCTGAAGATATTACGCAGGAAACTTTCCTGCAAGTCTATCAGAAATTGGAAACCTTGGAGGATCCGACGCGGTTTCCAGGGTGGCTTTATGTGATTACGGATCGCCTCTGTATTGCTTGGCTCCGAAGGAACCAGCGACACACCGAACCGCTGGAAGACACTGACATCTCAGAAGTAGAGACAGAAGCGTATTCCCGGTATGTCGCGACGGAACACGCGAAAACTTTTGCCGAAGCGCGACGCGACTTGGTGGAAGAGTTACTTGCGAAGTTGAAGGAAGGCAATCGAACAGTCATCACGCTTCACTACCTTGAAGGCATGACATACGCAGAAATGAGTGACTTTTTAGGTGTATCAAAAAATACGATTAAAAGTCGGCTCCGCCGTGCGCGGCAACAGTTAAGACAGTATGAATTCATGGTGCCAGAAGCGTTAGACATCACCATTGAAGCGGAACATCGCTCCCAAAGACATTTGGGTGGAGGTTTTGGAATGAAATTAACTTTTGAAAGAGATGAGCTATTGTATCCCCTACAAATGCTGCGGGGGGTCGCGAGTGAGCAGGATACCTCACCTATGCCGTCGAATGTTCTCATTCGTGCGAAGGGGAACACGGTTGAATGCATGGCGACAGACATGGAAATCGGCATCAGAAGGAAGGTGGAAGGGACAGTCAGGGAGGAGGGGACAATCACTGTCTCCGCCGAAAAATTGGGCGATATCGTTGAAGGGTGGCCCACTGAGAAACCGATAGACATGGCAACGACGACAGACGGCAGAGTTGAAATCACTTGTGGGAATGACCTTTACAAAATCATCGAACTTGCGGATGAAGAATTCCCACAATTTCCTTCCATTGATGAGGGAGCATTGGCTATTGATGGAAAGACACTTCGGTCTGTCCTTCACAAAACTGAATTTGCTGCATCCACGGAGAAAGCCCGGCGGACCTTCCTAAACGGACTCTATTTTAACCTCTTTGAGGACAGGACCGAAGTTGTTGGATGCGATGGCAAGCAGCTTGCCGTCGCATATTGTGAACCCTTCGGGTTGTCTGAGGATACCGATGGCTTTATCGTCCCACTTAAAGCCGTCAAAGAAATTGGACGAACCTTTGCCGATTCCTCGGAGGTAAGGATTTCACGCGTTGCGAACCAGATTCTTTTCGCCGATGCGCGCGCGACGCTAACGGCGCAGTTGGTAGACGCTGAATATCCGAAGTATGAAAAAATCATTCCAGAGTCTCCTAAGATGCATGCAGTTGTGCAGAAAGAGCCGATTTTGCATGCGACGCGTCAGATTTCGTTGGTATCAGATCCGAAAACCTTTAAAATCTGTTTAGAGATAGATGAGCAACAGATTCGGGTCTCGGCGGAAACTCCCGAGACAGATGAAGCGTACGAAACATTAGCAGTGGAATCCAGCACTGGAAGTATCCGTATCGGTTTTGATGCTCGGCTGCTGATAGAGGCACTCACGCACATTGGAACGGAGTCCTTGGTCCTGGAGTTCTCCGGTGAATTGGAACCTGTCATTTTAAAACCGATTGGTGAAGAGGGACATATCTGCCTCATCATGCCGATGCTCTTGAAATCCTAACCGAAAGATTGGCTAAACGCCTGCTGAACGGTCCAGTCAAAAAGGCTATGATTTTCATTGAATCCATCCGCGTGGCAATCAGAGCACTGCTTATAAACAAACTCCGTTCATTGCTGACGATGCTCGGCATTATGATCGGCATCGCCGCGGTGCTCGCAATGGTTGCCATCGGCGATGGTGCCAAAGATATTATCCTTGAAGATCTCGAAAAAATAAGTGGGATTAACGTCTTCACACTTTTACAAGTCTCTTTCAAATGGGTGGCAGGCCGCCGCGTCCGAGTTCGGAGCGGAGAATACCTTAACTATGGCGACGTGCAGGCAATTGAGAGGGAATGCCCTTCTGTACAGATTGTTGCCCCACGGGTTCCAGAGTGGTCGCGTGTGTTGATGCAAGCCTCAGATGGCACAAACATCCGTGCTGGCTATAATGGTGTAGATGAAGCTTACGCTATAGCAATGAAGTGGAACTTAGAAACAGGACGATTTATTTCCGAGGAAGACGTTAAAAATTCAACCAGAGTCGTTGTGCTCGGGGCAAATGTCGCGACCGGGTTGTTCGGGAAGGTGTCTCCACTCGGAAAAGAGATTAAGATTGCTCGGAATAGAACGAGTGCTACAAAAGAACGCTTCATCGTTATCGGCACACTGGTGCCGCGTGGACGGAGCCTTGAATTCGGATTTAGTTTCGACGATCTCGTTTTTATGCCGATTACCACTGTCCAGCAACGTTTCACAGGCAACAACCGAATCCCGCAAATTGCTGTTCATGTACACACTGTAGAGGATATGCCTCGGGCAATTGAGGAGGTTAAAGCCGTCATCCGGAAACGACACCGAAACGATGACGATTTCTTTGGTACTTTCGATGTACGCATAGGACTGGCGCGTCTCATGAAAATCAGTACCTTCATAAAGACAGCGTTAGGGAGTATCGCCGGTTTTTCACTCCTTGTCGGTGGGATCGGCATTATGAACATGATGCTGGTTGCCGTCGGAGAGCGTACCCGAGAAATCGGGCTACGAAGTGCATGCGGCGCGAAGCGTTCAGATATTCTGTTACAGTTCCTAAGTGAATCTATTATCCTATGTAGCACCGGTGGCATATTTGGTATCGGACTCGGTGTCTTGGCAAGTAAGGGGATGGCGCATATAGCAGTGCGTATCGTGAAAATCGTCCCTGAATGGCCCGCCGTACTCTCCCCACAGTGGGCACTGATGTCCGTCTTTTTTTCAATACTACTTGGTGTCGGTTTCGGACTGTATCCCGCTATAAAAGCCGTGCGGATGTCACCGATTGAAGCATTGCGGACTGAATAAATCAGAAACTCAAAACCCGACAAACATTTGGTTTATCAGTGGAGATATAAATAGATGATGTTACGGACGCTGATACGTCAAGAACTCCTGATTCATCTGATGAGTGCGCGTTTTTTTGCTGCGGTCATCATTACGCTCCTGCTTGTCGTTGCCAATACGTTTGTCTTGATCGGTGCGCACGAGGAACGCCTCGCCGACTATAGCCAGAAAGAAGCCGTGAATCGTGAGAACGTCGCGTCGACCTCCACCTATTCGATCTTAAGGTTAAAGGTTCAGCGTCCTCCCAACCCCCTGAGCCTCTTTAGTGCGGGCTTAGAAACGCGTTTCGGTAGTGAGCTTGACATAGCGTTTGACAGCGTGCCAGCTCTCACAAACCCCATAGTTGATGTCAGACCAGAGGAAGAACAGTGGGCGTTTGGCAGCGTACCGTCCCTCTCAAGCCCCGGCGCACCCCTCGGTATAAATAACCCATATCTGTATCTCTTTTCACAGATAGATCTTGTCTTTATCTTTCAAGTTGTGTTGAGTCTACTGTCCCTGCTTTTCGCTTATGATGCGATTGCGGGAGATTGGGAAACCGGCACCTTGCGTTTAGTGCTCTCGCACCCTGTCAGGCGAGGGAGTGTGCTGCTTGCCAAATACATTGCGGCGATGATCTGCCTGCTACTCCCCGTGTTGATGAGTCTGTTGCTCACACTGATTCAGTGTTCCTTCGCGCGTTCCCTGCACTTCAGCACAGAGGATTTTCTGCGAGTTGGCGGCATTGTTTTGACGACAATTGTCTACCTGTCGGTTTTCTACCTGATCGGTCTGCTCGTTTCCACAACAACCCGCCGTGCCTCTACATCCCTGATGCTCTGCATGTTCTTATGGGTAGTTTTGGTGCTTGTCTATCCAAACTGGAGCCGATTTGCCTTGAATTCGGTGGGCGACACGCGTGGAGAAAAAAGATCCGCCGCCCAGCAGATAGCGCAGATTCGGGAAGAAGCAGATCGAGAACGGGATCGGTTCTTGGCGAGTAGTCCGCTTAAGGGAGAACCCCCGATTTTTTCAGATACCGAAGGGTTTTCAACGTTCTTTAGTGGAATGGGATATTTCTTCCTCGGGGACTTCCCTCGGGTTAACCTTGAATTGAAAAACGCAGCAGACCCCTTGGCACTACACTTCCGCCGTTATTATGCATTCGCTGCGCCCCTGCAAATCCGGAATGCCGAAAGGTTGGCTTCGTCGGTCAGCAGTTGGTGGGCAGACATCCGTCCGGCAAGCACAGGCGGATGAACGTCTCATGAAGCTTAGTCCTGCGAGTCTCTACACATTTGCTACCGCCGCGTGGACAGGCACCGATTTAGACGGCATGGTGGATTATATCCAAATCGCGCAGGCATACCGGCGCACCCTCATTGACACCTTTCTGAGAGAGATGCGTTCGCGAGCCTACAGTGGTTTGCGCCGAATCAAGGGAATATAGACTGGTCGATCCTGCCTCGCTTTCGTTTTGAGCGTGCATCTGCCGGTATCAACGCCCAGCGCGCCCTGCCTGAACTGTTTTTGCTGTTATGCATCAACATCGTTCTATTCATGGCGACATTTTTGATTTTTGTTAAAGTTGAAGTGTAGAAGGGTTGTCGGGCTTCAGTTATCGGTTTTCAGTCAGCTTGGAGGTTAGGTTCAACCGGTGGGACCAAGGCATGTAAGCCCAACCAGCGGCGGGCTGGATATACGAGGGAAATCGTTCCTTCCACAGCTGCTCTGATCGAACCGCAAGGAACATTAAAGAAATGATTTGGCATATTGTCACACGTGAACTTTTAGACCATCTCACGAGTCTCCGCTTCGCTTAAACCACGTTCATCCTCGTGGCATTAATGGTAAACCAACGCGTTGTGCATCTTCAGACCATCCGGAACGGGTTCGGAAGTATCCGAGAAGGTTAACGCATCCTCAGACCGAGTTGAAGTCCAGAACGCAGTTGTATGCGCGGCTGCAAAAGGGACCTGGTAAACTTTACAAACGTCCCGTCATCCCTCGCCTTCATCGCCGATGGCAGGGACGGCGTTTTTGCCAAGCGAAACCGTGAGCGGTGGTTTCTGGAGGCTCATAGGACTTAGCTATATTTGTCGATGGGCGTTCCACGTCTGAATATGGAGGCGATCAGCAATCTTCGTCCCACTGCCACGGTAATTGATTGGGTCTTTATCACCACCTATCTGCTCTCTTTCATTCCCCTCCTCTTTACCTTTGACGCGCTCTCAGGGGAGCGAGAACGCGGGACGCTGCGGTTGTGTCTCGCGAATTCGATTTCGCGCCCCGCTCTGTTAGTGGGTAAATTTCTTGGCTCCCTCATCACAGTCCTCATCGCCTTCTATCTTGCCGTGTTATTCAATCTTGTCATCATTTCTACGGAGAGTTGGACGCAGCTCGGCGGAGCAGACTGGGGACGATTGGGGTTCATCGTCCTGATTGCTTCTTGCTACGCCGGTATCTTCGTTGCAATTGGGCTTATCGTCTCCGCGATGACCCGAGAAAGTCGGTTAAGTCTCGTTGTCCTGTTGCTCATCTGGGTGACTGTCGTGGTGTTTACGCCATCAACTCTCGGCACACTCTCGACAAAATGGATGCCTCCGGTTCAAACGCACCATCAATTTCAGATGGCAAAGAACACTGCCTTCGACCAAATTAGGAGCGATTTCTTGAATCAAATGGAAGCTTTAAGGGAAGCCGAGGAATTAGCGACAGCAGAATCCGAAAGGGTAGACACTTCGAAATTGGAGATCCAGCAGGAGTTCGTTAACAAAGACATGGAGATTCGGGAGCGGCTCAGCCGCCAGCATCTCGCGGCACAAAGTGCTCAAGTCCTGCACGCGAGACAGATAACCCGATGCTCTCCTGCGGCGATTGTCCAATACGCTCTTGAATCCATGGCAGGCACAGGCTTTAATCGCCATTTGCAATTCTTAGAACACTGCCGCCTTCATATCCAACAGTTCCGAAACTTCATCGTTTGAAATGGATCGGAGCGATCCGGGGAGTCTTCACTTCATTGGGATCCCAAAAGGCATGTCGAAAAAGCCTGTCTCACCAGAGGCTATCCCGATATTTGAGGATAGGGTAACTTTCCAAGATACGCTCAACCCGGCTATAGTGGATATGCTGCTGCTCATTTTATGCTCGGGTGTTTCTTTCAGGTGCTTTCTCGTTTTCCTGCGTTCGGAAGTCTAAGCCACTATAAGAGTGCAGTGAAAAATCAGGTGATTTTACTTTTTTTAAACCGCCTCCTAAAAAGCCACTCTTTAGGTTAAAATCAATAGGGACTGTCATGCGATACGATCTATCAACGACACCAATCTGACAGATGAAGAACTCATTGGGTTGCACAAGCCGGTGATGAATTGGCATTTACAGAACTGATGTCGCGTTATAGTCGACGCATCTGGAAAGTGATTACCGCAAATTCGAGACAACGCCGCGACGCTGAAGAAATTCTCATGGACATCTGGAGGTCCGTCTGGGAAAACATCAGCGGACTGCGGAACGTTGAGAGTTTTGGTGGATGGCTGCATCGCATTGCTTACACTGCTTGCAAGAGGTACTACGCTTCTGATGGTCGTTCGGGAAATGAAATTCCTTCCGATTATACCGATCTAACGGATCGTATTGATCGGGACGCAGTCGCGCGTTTCCGGGAAACAGAACTCTACGACGATGTAAGGGAAGCAGTACATCACCTCCCAGATAAGGTGCGCCGCGTTGCGGTATTATACTATCTGGAATTGTGGAACGTCAAGGAGATCCACACTGAACTCGGATTGGCGATAGGCACAATCAAGACTAAATTAAGACAGACACGTGAACTCCTCCGCAAGAAGTTCGGTGTCGAACCTGAAAGAGGGAGAACTATGTTATCCAACAGGAAGAATCGAAGGGTTTACGATCCAGAATCAAGGTTATTGGGGTCGGTGGAGCGGGCGGTAACGCCGTCAAACATATAATTGAAGCCGGTTTGACAGATATTGAATTTTACGTTGTGAATATGGATCGGCAATCGCTCGACAAGCACCGTGAAGCGACACCGGTGCTGATCGGTGGCTAACACCACGCCAGGTTTTCTGGCGCGAATCCAGAGGTAGGTAGAAGAGCCGCTGAGGAGGACAGAGAAACGCTTCACACCATCGTTGCGGATGCGGATATCTGTCTTTGTTATAGCCGTATGGGTGGGGAACGGGAGCAGGTGCCGCGCCCCTGATTGCATCACTCGCTCAAGAACAGGGTGCTTTGGCTGTAGGTGTTGTGACATGTCCTTCAACTTTGAAGGTCAACGTCGCGCCGAACAAGCGAAGCAGGCGTACAAGACTTCGAGAAAATACTGACTCTGTCGTTGTCGTGCAAAACCAACGGTTGCTCGATTCGATAGAGGCGAAACAGAAAGTTGCCGATCACCAATACGCGAGGCGTTCATCTGAGCGATGAGATGCTGCCTCCGAAGTGTTGAAAGAAGCATCTCGGAATTCCATGCCAACACCGTCCGAAACTAATGTCAATGGTGCTGCTTTGGTGCTGCAAGTTAGATATTAGTTTTGAACATTTGAATATATAATTATGCGGAGGTTTAACCTTTAAAAGTGCTTTGGTGAGGATTAGGAATTTGATTCTTAATCCTCATCCAATTATAGAGCAGTCCGCATGTGAATGGCAACAGATTAAATCTGTTCATAGAAGAGTTTCGTGAAAGAGAGAAAACGATGTTCAACGATTCGCAAGATTTTATCGGGTGACGCGCTTCGTTTGGTATCTTGGTCGAAAATACCAAAGAGATTCATGCGCTGGCATGGCGGAGATCCAAATTTCCACTATGCGAAGATTATGCCAACCCTTCCTTAGGGCATACAAAAAACTTCCGACACTCAAGAATCCCGATCAATTTGCTGGGTGGCTCCATGTCATCGCAATCGGCTTTGCATTGATTGGATGCGAAGCCAAAAGTCTGTGATGCAATCGCTGGAGGACACACCTGTTGAAGAAATCGAAGAATCCTCTTATACCACATATATCGGACAGCGGATGACGGAAGAACCGGCGTTACCAGACTTGTGAAAAAACTTTTGGAAAAACTGCCGGAGAATGAACGCGCGGTTGTAACACTCTTCTATCTCTTGACGAAATGTCAACGAAAGAAATCGGCAAATTCATGGGGGTGTCGGTGAATACAATTACGAAGCCGACTCCAACAGGCGCGAAAGCGTCTGCAAACGATCAAGAACCTTGCTCAGAATTCTTTGATGAATTGCATTAATCAGACAATCTGAGGAGAATATTATGAATCAATTAGAGCAAACTTCGCAGCAAGTTCAAATGCATTCATGGAACACAAGTAAATCAACACCTACATCAAGAGCGGATATTCTAAGGGGCATCACGAATTGAAGATGCGCTTACGGTGAAATCACGCCGAATGGTGCATCTTTCTGTTGATGTATATACCCGTATATGGGCAAACTCGGATGGAAAAACAGGTCCCCTCTACTCCGTAAGTATATGGATGACGCGCCAGAGATACGGAGCGTTTTTGGTCGCATGACGGGTTAGTCGATAGTCTCGCTTTCTTGGGAGAAATCGAGAGGCTATTGAAGAACACTCTCGACTTTACCGTTGGACGTGTCAGCACTTGCCAGATAAATATGTGTTAGAGACTGCTTCCATGAGAGTGGCTGAATGTTGGACGGGCGCGGAAGCCGTATTGATGATGGATTCAACTTTATAATGAAGCCTCTGAACGCTTAGAGAACCCTGGAGTGAATTACTACAGTCGTTGCAGTTTCCTGCCAACCGTGAGCAGATGTCCTTACGAGGCAACGACAGGTTCGATGAAGCACTCCTTGAAATGAAAAGTGGAACGACGGGCTAACAACGCACCCGGTCAGAGCATTATTTTATTCTGGTTGACTGCGAAAGAAAATCGACTTCTGGTTAACGGCAAACGGAAGATTGGGAACGTTTTCGATCAAATCTTTACGGAAATGAGCGCGTATCTGGAGGGCGAGATTGAAAAAACGGGATGCGGGGTCAACTGTAAAATCTCGACGAACTTATTGGTTTGCTCACGATGTCGGTTGTTGTTGTGTGGTCAAAGAAGTATAACGAGGCGAGACGTTTCCTACAAGTCGCCATTGATTTGGAAGATAACAACAATTATGGTCACTTCCAGCTTGCGGTAGTATTGGGCTTCGAGAAGGATCGAGAAAGACTTTACATCATTTTAAAGGTCGCTCAGGACTACTATGTGGTAAATCCGTATAATCAGGATACATCTACCCGACTTTCCTTGAGACTCCTGAATTTTCGGATGTAAAGGATGATGAAGAGTTTCTGAAGTTCTGGGACAGAAGTATCCAACAAAATAAAAAGTGATTATATAAAACCTAAAAGATGTGGACAGTTGTCAATGAATGAGGGAATACCCTCACCACCGCTGGCGAGGAATGTATCCTCGCCTACCCCAATGTTTAAAAAGTAATTGTTATTTTACTATGATGAACCTTCGTGATGCTATCAATGGTGGGTGTGAGCCCCTCGCCAAAATATGCTCGTGCAGGATTGTCCATTCTCGGTATTTCCATCGGGATTGCGGTGTGCTTTGCATGATCGCTATCGGCGATGGTGCCGAACCTCATCGCTCAAAACCTGGAAATGAATGGGGGGGGTGCCAAACCAATCGATTCTGGACAGGAACTCTATTGGAAATGGGCAGCGCGGCTCGTCCGGCGCACTACAGAACGTATACCCTTAAGGCGCTTCTGCGATTGTAGGCGAATGCCGCCGAAAATGTGCTATATTGTCCCTTTGCCTAAATGTCGAAACTTCAACCCTCTTTGTTGCAGCCGAAACGGGAATCAAGCGAAAACGCGTTTGAATGTTCACAGCAGCTACTCTCTCGCCTGGGTTGGGGAGTTACAAGTCGGCAGATTTCTCACAGAACGATATAGAGACCGCAGCGCATGTCTGTGTCCTCGGGCTAACACCGCCCGTGAGCTTTTTGGGGAAAACTATCGCCCATCGTAACAATAGTTGAAGCTTCGATATCATTGGCGGCAATCGCAGATTAGGCTTGCGGGTTATCGGGGTGATGGCGCAAAGGCATGAGCTCAGCGACACGTATTCCTTGGCTGACATTTCTGGCCATTACACCTATCACCAACGGGTGAAAGGCTTTCGTTACGTTGACTACTTGCTCGTCCCTTTTTTAGAAAAGGTGGCAGGATCGACATAGTATTGATTTCTGTTAAAAACACGCTCGCGTAAAAAAACCGAGGGAAGAAGAGTTATCGGCTTTGGATAGAGAAAACTGAACGGCTCACCGACTTTTCCAAATCAAAAAGGATAAAAATCACCTGGGCATCATGCGGTTCCTCGCTATTCGTTACGCTGCTTGGCATCATATATCTGTCTCGTCTCTGTCGGTGACAAACTCGGGAGATAGGTTTACGAAAATCGGTGGGTGCTAAACTGATCGACATCTTCTATCAGTTCTTGACGGAATCGATCTGTCTCTGTTCCCTGCGGGTGCTCGCATCGCGGGCGTTGGGGTGCGGCGCACGGTATGGCATGCCCCGTGCGAAATGTACCATTGTGGAGGTTGGCCCGTCTCCTCTCCTTTCCGTTGATATTGACTTCTATTATTTCCTCAAATGTTATGGAGGATTCGGTGTCTACCAATCGATCGGGCGTCGCGGCTTCACCGTCCACCACTCCACACCGAAACTAACATTCCTCAAGTACCTGCACCTCGTATGAAAATTAACAATTTAATCGGTAATGTAGGCATTAATTGTCTGAACGAAGATTTTCGGATATAGAATTACCCAAATGGTTACTTAAAACTTCTGAGGTCTTGATGAACGCTCGGATTGCATTCCGCTAAATCGATACGATACAATATATAAACCCTTGATTAACAGGGACGCTATCTCTAATACATTTCGATCTATTTGCATGAACTGTCATGTTCAAAAACATCCACCTAAATTGACACCTCCAATAAAATCAGCAGATTTGTGTTGGTTTATGGCTCTATCTTGAACCCTTTGCTCAGCAGCACAGAAACTATACCGAAAGATACAGAAATGAAAAAAGAAAAAGTCCAGATTTTACCCAGCAACCCGCGTTACTGGGAATTAAAGGTGAACCGACTCTGCTCATCGGCGGTTCAGTCGAGGACAATCTATTTTCAGATTCCGACTCTCCAAGCGCAAATCTCGAACTATTGAAGTCGTGGGTTGTAACTATGTGGTCGTCTACGATGAGTTGGGTCGATGAAGGCGAATGTGCCGCCTTCAAAAAGGTCGGGGACCTATACGACTTAAATCAGTGGAACTACGGTTTTTGGGATCTTTTCGGAACTTCATCACATTGACCCACGAGTTAGATATTATCGTCCAGATTGAAGGTGTGGGCGACCTTTCTTATTACCGCGAGCCTTGGGATGCAATCCTTTCATCAAATCGAAAAATAACAGCAATTTACACTGCAGAGAGACAGGGTTACCCATCGTGTTAAAGCCTCCCGTTTGCAAACGGAAAACCACTTTTTCTGTCTTTCCGAAAGAGCGGAATCAGCAGACCGTCCTTGAAATATCAGGAAAATTTGTGGATAAGCTCTCTCTGGACGCTTCAGTATCGGACACGTATCTCTATTGTATGGACAACAGACTGCCGTCACCCTGCAGTGGGGTGCGTACTGGGCACGTATATCCATAACAAGCAGCGGAAGCTGGGCGGTACCTGTTGAAACTACGGAGATGTTGGGGATCCGTTGGGATTTATTCCTATGAGAAGCATAAAGCGACGTTGACCCACCCCCGAAACCCGACTCGTTTTGCGACTATCACAGAACAACCACCAGAAACTGCGCGACATTTGTTATAAACGCTCAAAAAAAAATTTCGACCAGGTACTCTCACTGATCCGTCCCCATCAATAAGATAAGATTTACTGTGCTGATGTGGCGATTCGGTATTACGCCAAATTGGTTGGAACCGTTTTGGCGAAATATCTTCGGCGGATTTTCATCAGCCGGTTTCACACACGTCCCGACAGTGGCGTCGGTTTTAAACAAAACGCACAACACACATCAAGATAATGCGAATCCTCACCGACAAAATGCACACTTTACGTGCGAACCTCACAATGACCTGCTACAACAACAGCACAAAAACGGGCGTATACCACTCTATCCTGGACAGAATACGCCTCTACTTCCCTAATTGGTGGCTCGGTCGATATCAACCTGAGTACAATGAAAAAGCCAGATACCCAAAACAGTAACAATAAAATGTAAATATCGGAAAAAGCGAATTGACAACAAAGAGGAGATTCCCTCCGAAATCATAACGTTACCTTCTCCGACCGAAGACCATTGGGCAGTCATTCAATCGGGTGATAGCACCCACTACCTAAAGGTAAAGCTTCGTCTTCTTAGACAAAAGCGTTTTTCCCGAATGTCCACCGTTCACGCTTTCTCCAACCAGCAGCGATTCCCCGTTGCGTGAAAAAATCGCTTCGGGCAAATCAACTCAAAATCTTGCTACCCCGCTGCCTCTATCCAAAATGGATAGAAAGTTGAAAGAATGGGTAGCAAACGCAACGTGCGGATTTCACACTCCGCTCCGAATATTACGGCCGCTAACCGATATATTTTTTAGCAATGTTCACTTACGACTTGTTATATGCCCACCTCACATGGCGGACAACTCCTGCACAAAGTATTTGCAGGGTGAAAGCGTTGTCCATCAAGTTACAGAAATTATACCACAATTTATGTTAATTGTCCAAGTTAGTTATTTTCACAACGTAATGCCCGCCTACCCCCAAACTAAAGCATGGGTCCTTTGCGGAAGATCTATAAAGTTAAATAAAACACAGGACAGGCACTCAACTTCAACCATATTAAAAACGAGGAATGGGAATCACTGTAGATAGGCGAGCAACCTTACTACTACTGAGATAACCGTAACCCCCTCTATCCCCTTTCTTCCGCGCCCTGCAAACTCCGAACTCAAAAGCGTTCCATTTTTTTTTTTCATTTCCCCCGCATCCGCGTGTTATTATATTAACGTTGTTTGATAAAACTACCATCTGATAAACGTTTCCAATTTTTTGAGGGGCAGCGATGTTAATATTTAAGGAACGGCTGAAACATCTGAAAAATGACAACATCGGGATGTTCGACCTCGCTTCGATCGGGATAAACTCTTGCGCTCGCGATTTGTATCGGCTATTTCGGTGGCAAGTGGCTCGTGGAAAATTAGGCAACGCAGAAGTTGATCCTCATCGGTTTCGAATGGGAGTTACCGCTGGGTCATGGAGATGTTTCCGGTCATCGCCCGCTGGAACCGCAAACTCGAACGTCAGAAAAACAGCGTCGGGCTTCCTCTTCACCACAAGCGCGGGACACTGAGGAGGAACAACGTTGACAGGAAACTCGGCGGTACGATGCCCGTCCTTATTGACAAAGGAGTCAGTTAGAGTCCATGGGTCCCGTTTTGGAAATTTGAGACCATTTAAATCCGCCAGGTCTATTCTTGACATCTGCCTCACCGTAGTCATTTCGGAAGTGTTTTTAGATAACAAACGCCTCGCGCTCCCAAGTTTTTCTGGTCGCACGCTATCATCTGAGTCATTCTGGTCCATGGAACTTGTGCGGAGCTTCTTCCGCCCCGGAAAACAATGCGACACAAATTACTTAGCTGGTTCATCCTGCAATCGCAAATAACAGTACTTGGTGCAATCCTCTACCTCCTGTTTAAAATGGAATCGATGAAATAAACGCGTCGCTGAGGGATTGCCTTAGTACAAGTTGCTATCATTAATCAGCAATCGTTTGATGGTGACTATCACTTTAAAAAAAGAATCCCAATCAGTCTTGAGGCGAAAAACTGCAAGAACTCCAAGTTGGAAGTCCCGAAACTACCCCGCATTTCAGAGACCAACGACAAAACATGAAAACTACCATTTTTTTTATCTGCTTTGTTGTTGTGACTCAGTTTGGCAGCATAGCCGGGATTTCGCAGCAGGGAAACATCCACCTCAACCCGAACCCATTCCGACGACCAGGTACCCCGCACTTGCTCTATCCGATTTCACGGATGTTACCATATGACATCATTCCAGAACCCAGTCGGTGGCATAACAACCGACCTGATTCCAAACACATATTTTGCGGTTCTCGTCTTAGTGCTGTTTTTCATCTTCGTAACTCGAATTGAAGCGGCTCCCCGAAGGAAAACGGACAAACGCTTTTAGAGTTGTTTGTCGCGGTATAAATTGATTTTCTTCGGTGGTATTTTTAGGCGAACACACGGCACAAAAGTATGTGCCGTTCGTTGGTTCGTTCTTCATCTTCATTCTTTCCCTGAACTATCTCGGACTCATCCCCAGTTTATCAAGCTCCAACAAGCAGATTTAAAACAAACAAACACCTCAACTCCGTCATACCGCTGTATTACGTTCAAATTAATCTCTATCAAAAATAACTAAATATTTTTATCTCAAGCATCTCATTGGCGACCCTCCTTTGTTGGGTATTTTGATGTTTCCACTTGAGATAATTGCACACTTATCTCGCCCGGTTTTCCTCGCTGTCGTCTTTTCGGCAACATCTTTGTGAAGAATCAGTGATTGTTGAGCTCACGAAAATGGGGCTCCTCGTCCTGATCGCGGTGCTTGCCGATCATCCCGTTCAAGTGCCGATGCTGTTCTTTGGATTGTTCAGGTGGTTTTCTGCAAGCGTTCGTTTTCACCATCTAACATCTATCTATATCGTGCTTTTCTAGAACACGATGAAGAAGCGTATGAAGCGCATCATTAATTCCGTGGGACAAGTAAAAACTTGCCCCTATCCGTCCAAGGAGGACATTTCATGATTTATTTAGCAGTGTTGGCGTTTGGTGTAACTTTAGGGTTGCCGATCGCTGTTATTTTTTGCCTCAACAGCGCAAGGCAAGGCAACAAGTACTGCTCTTGAAGGAATTGCACGTCAACCTGAGTCATCTGCGAAAATTCAAACCGCGATGATTATCGGTTTGGCACTCATCGAGTCGCTCGTTATCTATTCGCTGTTGATGTTCTTTGTCTTAGAGAGTAAACTCCCCGAAGGCGAGATGCTGAGAGAGATGATTGATGCAGACGCGAAACGCGTTGCGACAGATGTCGGAGCCGGAAATTAATATATCCCTTGACTATAAACATTTCGCCCCTACGGGGCTAAAGAAGGGAAAAGGAGGCGTAACGTCTTCAGTTAAATAAAAAGAAGGCGTAACGTCTTCGGTTTCAACAACAGAGTACAGTAAACTTATGCGAAACATCAAACGTAGGCTTTCGCTTTGCAAGGGACGCTTGCAAACGGCGCGTTACAGTGCCTTATATGGATGCTGCTTCATTTTGATGGGTACGTACCTCAGCAGCGCGTTCGCCGCTGAAGCACCTGCCGGTGAAGGTGGACTTTTGGCACTGCTCGGCATCGATCCGAAGACGATTATCATCCAAGTCATCGGTTTCCTTGTTGTACTCGCGGTACTTTGGAAGTTTGTCTTCGGTAAGGTGGGTGGACTCTTAGAGGAACGTCGCACTGAAATCATCACGCAGTCGGAGCAATTGAGGGGCTGACCGCGAAGAATTGGACCGGCTCACCGCAGAGACGCGCCAACGTTTAGCCGATATTGAAACCGAAGCACAAGCCAAAATTCAAGCGGCGATTGAACAGGGAAATGCTGATCGTCAGCAAATTCTCGCACAAGCAGGGCAAGAGGCAGACGATGAGATCGCAAGAGCCAGAGCGGAAATTCAGCGTGAAAAAGACGAAGCTATCTCGGAACTGCGAGGCGTTGTCGCTGAACTCGCAATTGATGCCGCCAGCAAAATCATAAGTGCAGAGCTCAACGCAGAGAGACATCAGCATATCATTGATGCATCTATTAGCAGGTTGCCAACTGAATAGGGGTGTCGGTTGTCAGTACGGTTTGCTACGCAAACCTTTCAGTTGTCGGAAAGATGGTTTTGTTAAACGAAAACCTCTTAACCGATAACCACCATTCTGTAGTGGAGTGCTGTTCAGAAGCACATAATTAGAAGAACGAACTATGAAAGACATTCGGGTTGCAAAACCTTATGCACGCGCCCTATACGATGCAGCGGTGGAACAGAACGCCTTGGCACCTATCATCGTAGATGTAGACAAGCTGCGAGAGTTGATTGAACAGTCTGAGGGATTCACGCAGTTAATCCACAGCCCTATTCTGTCTCCACAATTTAAAAGCGAGATGTTTCAGCAACTTTTCGCCGACGCGATGCAGCCGCTGACGATTAATTTCCTCAAACTCCTTGCATCAAAGCAGCGTGAGCGCTATCTCGTCGCAATAATGGATGTCTTTTCAGCGATTGTTGACGAAACTGCCGGTAGGCTCGTCGCGAAAGTGACGACGGCTGTCCCTATAACAGCGGAGCAAGAAGAACGGTTCGTGCAGCAGTTAAGCACGTATTCAGGAAAACAGGTGCGATTGGAAACTGTAACTGACCCACAAATTCAGGGTGGATTCATCGTGCAGTTAGACGACACCGTTTTTGATGCAAGCGTTACAACACAACTTCAACGCTTGAAGCAACAACTTGCAAGAGGCTAACGTACTGCGCGATTGTAGAATGCCTCTGCCTATTTTCTATAGGGTCGGGGCGATGTAGGGTGAAGCTTCTAAGGTTTTCCATCTTAAAAAAACGAGCGCGACTCCACAAAGGACTGAAAATATGGCAAGAGAAGTCCGACCGGACGAAATATCAAATATCCTTAAACAACAACTGCAACAGTTTGAACTGGACATGGATGTCTATGACTCCGGCACTGTGCTGGAGGTAGGCGATGGCATCGCGCGGGTACATGGGCTTGCCAACGCTATGGCAAGTGAAATGATCGAATTTCCTAACGACGTCTACGGTATTGCTTTCAACCTCGAAGAAGACAACGTCGGTTGTGTCTTGTTTGGTGAAGACCAACTCATACACGAAGGCGATACAGCGAAGCGGACAGGAAGGCTACTCGAAGTACCTGTCGGTGAGGCTCTCCTCGGGCGGATGGTTGATGCGCTCGGCCAACCTATTGACGGCTTGGGCGATATTGAAACGGAACATCAACTGCCAGCGGAGCAGAAAGGGCTGGGCATCGTTCAACGGCAACCGGTTGGCGAACCGCTCTACACAGGCTTAAAAGCCATTGATAGTTTGACACCGATCGGGAGAGGTCAGCGCGAACTGATTATTGGTGACCGACGCACCGGCAAAACCGCTATCGCCATCGACACTATCCTGAACCAGAAGAATACAGATGTCTACTGCATCTATGTCGCTATCGGGCAAAAAGGCTCTACTTTGGCGCAGATTGCGAATACGCTTCGTGAGCATAACGCGATGGAATATACAACTATCGTTTCAGCTGCCGCAAGTGACCCGTCACCGCTTCAGTACATCGCACCTTACGCCGGCACAGCAATGGGTGAATACTTTCGGGACAACGGCAAGCATGCTCTCATCATATACGATGATTTGACAAAACACGCCTGGGCATATCGGCAGATGTCGCTGCTTTCACGAAGACCCCCGGGGCGCGAAGCCTATCCGGGTGATGTCTTCTACTTACATTCTCGCCTTTTAGAACGCTCTGCAAAACTGAGCGACGCACTGGGTGGCGGGTCTCTCACTGCCCTACCGATTATTGAAATCTTTGAAGGCGATTTGACGACCTACATCCCCACAAACGTATCTCCATTACTGATGGACAGATATACCTCACAACGGATCTGTTTAACCAAGGTGTGAGGACCCGCAATTGATGTCGCGTACATCCGTCTCTCGTGTCGGTGGCGATGCACAAGTCAAAGCTATGAAGTCGGACGAGGTTGCAGGCACGCTTAAACTTGATCTCGCGAGTTTCCGAGAGGTTGCTGCCTTTGCGCAATTTGGATCGGATTTGGATGCGTCGACACAATCTTTGCTCCTACGCGGCACACGCCTCGTTGAATTGCTGAAGCAACCGCAATACCAACGATGCTGTAGAACGGGAAGTCGCCTCTATCTTCTGCGGCACCAACGGCTATCTGGATGATGTTCCTGAGGTTGAAGTCGCACGGTTTGAATCTGAATTTCTGCAATATCTTGACAGGAATCACGCAGAACTGCTTGCAGAAATCGCAGAAACCGGTTTGCTGGGCGATGAACTCCTTGAGACCTTACACGCTGCCGTGAAAACATTCAAGGAAAACTGGGATAACTCGTAGTTTTTGGCGCACATCTTCTGCCGGAGTTAATACGAAAAAATGGCAACCTTACGAGAAATTCGACGGCGTATCGTCAGCATTAAAAACATTGAGCAAGTCACCGATTGCAATGCGCGTTGTTGCTGCAGCGCGACTGCGCCGTGCCCAAGAAAATATTAATGCGACTCGTCCTTATGCAGACAAACTCAACACTATCTTGGGACACCTAATCTCGCAGATGGACACTGAAACTGAGGCGTTGATACATCCATTGCTTGAGGTGCGCGAGGCAAAACATGTCTGTATTATCTCTGTCTCCGCGGACCGGGGGTTGTGCGGTAGTTTCAACAGCAAACGTCATCCGGGCAACCACACGGCGTATAGAACACTATCAAGAAAGTGGCGTAGGTGTGACGCTTATCTGTATCGGTAGACGATCGCAACAGCATTTTGCACCGGCGCGGTTATGACATCACCGATGCTTACACGAATATCTTCCGCCATCTCGAATTCCAAACAGCTGCTGACGTTGTCCACGAGTTTGAACATCTTTATACAGATAAAAAAATCGATAAAGTCGAGGTTATCTACAACAACTTCAAGTCTGCTATTCTCCAGACCGTGCTTGTTGAGCAACTTCTCCCATTAGAACCCGAAATACCAGAGGTGATGAACTTTTTCTCGATTATATTTATGAGCCGGGCAGGTGGAACTCTTTGAGAATGCTACTCGGCAAACATCTAAACATGCAAATGTGGAAAGTGCTTCTGGATTCCAACGCAGCGGAGCAAGCCGCGCGAATGGCAGCGATGGAGAATGCTACACAAAAGGCGAAAGAACTCATCGACGAGTTGGTTCTTCAACGCAACAGGGCACGTCAAACACAGATCACAACGGAAATCTCCGAGATTGTAAGTGGTGCATCTGCGCTGGAAGGTTTAAAAGAGTAGTAGGTAGACTCCGTTCCGCCGTGAGGAGGTTCCAGATGTCGATCAATGTCAACAAACAGATTGAAGAGGCGATGGAACGCGGCGAATTCACGAATTTGCCCGGCAAGGCAAGCCGCTCAAGCTGGATCGATCCCTTCCTCACACACAAGCACGGATGCGAACCGACTTCTGAAAGAGAAACGGATTTGCGCCGGGTGGTGAATTAGAGAAAGAGATTAAAAGGGAAAAGCCAACTTGAAAGAGTCTCATAAATCTGAAAGGTCGCCCGAGAGCGGCTGCAGCTATCGTCCAGCAGAATCCGCATCGGCGTGAAGTCGTCGGTCGGAGTTGTGGAACAGGAACGCGCTCGCGAGGTCTGCCACAATATAGTGAAACACTCGTAAAAACCCTGAATCAAAAAATTCAACGCGTGAATCTCCTCATGCCAACTCGAAATCGGCAATACCGACGTTAATCAATCAGGCGCAGCCCTTGCCCGCTTTCAGGAGCGTGTCGCGAGTCTCTGACGCTCATTAGCGCGTGCATAGTTCGCAAATGTGATCTAGAGAACTACGACTTGGAATGCCGGTGGCCGATACGGATAGAAAGCAGGAAAATTTGGGTGTTGTAAACTAAAGTCAACGACTCTGAATTAAACAGGGAACTTCATGAACAAGCAAAAAGGGATCTAGAAGTGTCGGTGCGCGGTGACATAGAGTGCGGAGGCGAATGTTGCCGGATATCCTAACGCTGTTAAAGTTCCACGTTACGATGGAAGCGAACGTGGTCCTCGAAGTTCAAACAGCATTTAGGAGAAACATCGGTGCGCGCTATCGCAATGATACAACAGACGGCATAGTCCGTGGCAACACTCGCAATTTGACTAGCGGTGGTCCCATCACGGTCCCCGTCGGCGATGCCGTACTCGGTAGAGTTTTCGACGTGAACGGGGTCACCCATCGATGAAAAGGACCGGCAAAACTGAATCGGAGGCGATACTCTATTCATAGACCGCCGCCCACCACAATGTGAGCTCAGTCACAAGCACCCGAATGTTAGAAATCAGGCATCAAAGTTATTGATTTGCATCAGTTGATTCAGCCGTCGTTCGGGTGGTAAAGGTCGGATGCTTTCGGCGGTGCGGCGTAGTAAGACCGTGCTGGTTGCCGAACTGATTTACAACATCGCGACCACACGGCGGTGCGTTATATTCCGTCTCTGTGGGGTCGGGGAACGACACGTGAAGGGAATCAGTTCTGGCTTGAACTCTAATGATGAGTACGGCGTGATGGACAAAACGGCGATGTCTTCGGACCGATGAAGTGAACCCCCGGGCGCGCGACTCCGCGTCGGGCTCGCGGGCTGTCCATGGACAGAATACTTCCTGCCGACCAAGCGGCCGAAGACGTTCTCATCTTATCGACAACGTGTTCCGCTTCACACTGGGCAGGTGTGAGTGTGCAGCACACTCTTCTCGCCGGATGCCTCCTTCCGCTGTCGAGCTACCACCGAGACGCTCGCAAACCGAAATGGGGTGAATTGCAGGAGCGAATTAACCAACCCTCGACGCAACACGGTTCGATTACTACCGCTCATTCCAAGCCGTCGATGTTCGCTGATGACTATACAGATCCTGCTGTCGTCGAGCTGTTTTCGCGCACCTTGGATGGCTGTGACAACGGTATGGAAACGGAACACACATCGTCAGGAGGGACGCTCCCTGCAGTAGATCCGCTGACATCAAGTTTCGCGTATCTTATCAGCAGACATTATCGCGTGATGAACATATCAAACTGGCCGTTAGGTCATCAGCAGGTTTTACCGGGACTATGGACGCCTCCAGGACATTATCGCTATCCTGGCGTAGACGAACTGTCGGATGAACAGAAGAGCTGATGTCACAGGGCACGGAAAATAGAGATGTTCTTGACACAACGAATGTTTGTGGCACAACGTTTAACTGGGACATAACCGCAAAGTATGTCAAGATTGAGGATCACCGTAGCAAGACTGTCAAGCGATTCTATGGGCGATGCGACGAAACTCTCTGCCCGAGCAGCACTCCGCTATATCGGCACTAGTGACGATGCATTTGATCAGCTAAAAAGCGCAGACTTAGAAGAAGCAGACCCCGGAATTAGTGGTTGGGCTGGGTTCGCTTTCGGAGAGAGACTCAATCTCATGTTAACAGAAGTTTTCATCTTGAAATTCGGCGACCGGGAACAGTGATTTATGACGGGAATGTTGTGAGACGAACATCAGCGCACCCGAGAGTCGAAGGTAACTTTCAGATTCGTCGTCCCGGGACACATCCATTTCTTACTGCCTTAGAAGTGGTGAGATCCGCATCCAGATGAATACGGAGACACCGCAATTAATGGCAACGCGCGGCGTGGTGTCTTGAGCTGGTGCGAGTCACGTACAGTGTCACTGTTTTAGTGATGATGAAACAGCGAGTGGGCATCGGATACTCGATGTGGACGTGCTGAAAGGCACTCGACCGTTCTCAAGCACAACTCACAGCAAATGCGCCGGATCTGAATCAACCGAGAGCAGAGGCAGAGCACTCGCGCGAGCACAAAACCGGATCAAAGTCGCAGAATTGTACGAGCGTGGCTTCGATACGTTCATTTTCACAATTGAAAGTTCCAGGCTGCTCTTGTAGCGGTCGGCAACAGATTTCCGTAGAAAGCCCTTTATATCCGTTATCGCTGACTTTGGAAGGAATTACTCAACGCTAAAATAACGGTGCTAATTCAAGAAAATGAAAATCCTCCACTTTTACGCAAAATACTGGATCGGTCAGAATTTCGGTAATAATTAGCCATAAGAAGGCTGAATTGATGGCTCTCTTCCGAATTGACCCATGCGGTGAATTACTATAGAAATATATCAAGCTACGCATGTGACGGGTAGGTAATTGCTCGATTGGCAGTGGAACTCTACGCGGGAAATTGTGACTGCGCGTTACAAAGGAATCTATCAAATTGCTAAAGAGACAGGAAACCTCAGCACTTGACTAGTTTTGGGAGCTATATTACAACGCGAAGCCTGAACCTACGAGGTGGATGGATGATTGTAATTATCTTAGTGACGATTTGACCTCCCACCGTTTGCAGCGAGGAGCGTGAAGCGGCTTTGAACCATTCAAAAAGCAGAGAAGAAAATGAATATCGGAGCCAGTATTTTTTGGATACGTCCGTCTTACTGCTGCTGGAGAGCTTGATGAGTTATGAAGTTGGCAAGTCAAAGGGATGTGGAACGGGAACGCGGTATCATAGAGGTAGGAAAATGATTCTCAATGATAAAGAACTCAAAGCAGTCGCAACGCATGCGTATTTCAAAACTTGCTCTTACAACTGCGGGTTAGGGCAACACCTTAGAATTTTCTATATCACTGGATGGATTGGACGGAGATTTTTAAAAATGCAGGATGAAGTTCTTGAATACTGACTCGAAATTAATGTTAACCATACCGACGGAAAATGACTTCGACGATGATATCAGATGCTTTCAGTCACAAAAATCGTAATCGTTTATAATTTCGCACCGGTGTCACCGTCTTAGTTGAAACCGCGGAATGGGCATCAGAAATCGATGTAGAGTGTATTGTATTTTGGGTTATTAGCATTTTGCTTTTGCTAATGATGTTCCAGGTAATCTCTTTAATGTCGAAAAGGAGGATGTTATCAGGTGAGGAAAACAACATAGACAGGCAAACTTCCTACTATTTTGGATTGCTACTCATTAGTGAAGCGTTTCTTCAATCTTAGTTTAAGCTTAATTTTACCTGCTTTTCCGCAGTTTTTTTTTTAACGCCATCCTTAATCCTTGTTTTGGCCTCAAAAGTGCGCCCCAGCATACCTTTCGCATATACTCTATTGATGTAGTAGGCATAAAATATTATGTTTAAGTCGGATTACATTATAAAATCTGCAATAGCAGCAGAGTTGACCGAGTTTTCCTTTTGACGAAGTCCTGGTTGAAGTAGCTTCAGCATAATCGGTGTTTGAGTCGAATTGTGGTATCCCAGTCTGCATTACGGCGGCGTATTGGCCAAGTTGGATGTGTTCTCTATGTTGCCCCTGATTATTATTGCCTCTGGGTTGTCCGGTCAATGTAGGGATAACTGTGTCGAATCTTTAATAGCGGCGGATATTGTTTCAGATTATCTTTCGTTACCCCCGATAGAATGTGCTAAGCAAAATTAGGTTTGAGTTGAATATGTTATTAATTGAAATCTGCGATATAGCAATTTGTATTGGTCCAAGTTCACCTTCAGAAATCCTCGATTGAATGGCAGAGATTAGTTTGGGTCAAGTCGGATTGCCTCGCTCCATTCAGCAAGGGCTCGGTGTGTACTGTCGGGAGGGTAGGACTTGCTATTCCTCGGTTTTGAAGTAAGCATAGGACATTTCTTTGGTGTGCATAGTCGGATAGTTTTCATTAAGTGCAATAGCACCGTGATGTTTTCAAGCCTAACTTCATTATCCCAACTAAAGTAGGTATCAGGAGATATGAAAACGGTTGTCTTGTCCTAAGGTTTTCGCAGCGATTTTGAATGGGTGAGCAGTGTCTTGATTTAAGTTTGAGGGATGATGATATTAATGGGTTGGTATCGAAACGGATAGTCCTAAGTTTACGGTAACAATGGTGCGATACCCCAATACCTCACCTTTACGGGTTTAGCACAGGGGTTCCTCCACTACTTCCCGGAGAAATCGGTGTGCAGTCATATGAATCCATTCTTTAGTGTTTTATCTTGATTGGATGCTGATGTATACAATCTGAGAACGTGCCTTCAAGCATTTCGGTGTTATTACATGGGGACGTAAAAGTTCTCACCAATCTGACGGTGTCACTATCACAAGAGGGGGGTTTGACACATACGCTGTCACCTTTAGATTGCGAGGGTCATTTTTCTGGTCATTGCCGTTAAGGCCTTAATATTGTTGTGGGTTGTTGTATCTGACCACCAATTTTGCGTGTCCTCGCGCTGTGCCCTTCAATTATGTGGAATTAGTAGCAATTAGTTTGGACTTGACGAAGAAAGAGTCGCTGCCAATCGAGGTTTTTGCCATTTCTATCCTTCATCTCCAAATACACGTCGCCTGCCACGCTCTTTCGGCAATATCTTCGGCAGGTAGGGTTGGGTTTGGGCAGTTGCGGGTGGTTATATGCATTAATAGCAGCAACACCACAATTTGAAATAAGAGATCGTCCGTTCCTCCAGCGATTGCGAAGTTGACGCGCTTTATCAATATCTTATTCCCGGAAGAATATCATCTGATTTTATTTTCGTTCTTGCCTCTATCCTCAATGCCTCAGCATTGTGGGATTAATACGATTTTGCTCGTTTGTTGGAAGTTGCAGATAGCCAATTTGTACTGTTCAAGTTTATGTCTTGCACGACCTCTATCCACATATGCTTTGTCATACTCTGGGTTGATGGAAATAGCCATGCTATAGTCGGCGACCGCTTCCTTGGCTTGATTGAGTTCTTCTCTTACCAATCCTCGATAACGAAAGGCGGCCGCCTCTTTAGGGTTTTGACGGATTGCCTCGTTAAAATCATCAAGAGCTTCTCTATAGTTTCTGAGATCGTAATGACTCATGCCTCTGGAAGTAAATCCACTGACATTTGTTTCTATGGTAGTCATAGAATTTTCCTTGTTTATCGGACATCTGATTCAACTAATTTGCCTTCAAACATTATCAGTGAACCTGGAGTTCCGGTGGTAAGGGTTATTCCATCGTCTTTGTCTAGTCGATCACGAGTTTTTATCAGCATTACGCAGCCCTTTGGCACTAGACAACCTATATGAAACGCAATTGTCTACTCGCTGAAAGCCGTAAAACCCCTTTTTTCTTTTCAACCGCCATCGTCAAATGTGCACCTTTTACAGTATTTTCTGCTTCATCAATCTGTTCAGCAATGAAGATACCAGGTTCACCTTCAATAATGGCTATGCTTATTACAGCATTTCCGTCAGTTACCGAAATCTCATCAGTCACCAAAAGTTTCTTGCAGGAGATTGTTTCATCAAACTTTACTATCCCATCTTGCGCGTCTACACTCGGAGCAGAATCGAAGATTGCCTAGTTGGGGCGCGCGAGTAATCCACAATATTAACGTGCATATATCTTGACCAATTAGAGTGTTTTAACTTGTTGAAAAATCGTTGTTCCTCCGTTATTTGTAGCCCACACTTAATTGAGATGGGTAAACAATCTATTTAAATTTATATTATTGGATTGTTTATTTAAGTATAACACAAAATACTCAAAAAAACAAGAAAAGTGTTAATTTTCTTAGACAGCGGACTTTACTGAGAAAGCAAATGAAGTGAATTTGGGCGGGAATCAAAGTCGAAACTAATGAACCGAAAACGCTTCAACTGCAAAAGTTTCACTTATCCACGGGGCAAGTGCTGGGGAAAGTTGTGCGTCTATCCAAAATTTCATGCAGTAATTACGGGATAATCAATTTTACGTGTGGCGAACTGCAAGCAAGCGACAATATCTTCAACTTCAAGGTCTGGCATTTCGTCAAGTATATCTTCAAAAGAGAGACCACTGGCGAGCAAGTCCAAGACATCTGTTACCCGAATTCGCATGCCCCGTATGCAGGGTCGCCCTCCACATTGATCTGGATTGAAAGTAATTCGGTTCATAGAAATCAATCCTTAATTTGTAGTGCAGACAGAGTTATTGATCACTAATAACTGATATATGGTAACTTATTCGGTGAGAAATGTCAAGTAAATGTCGCAGGCGTTTCTCCTGCAAATTCGCAAGTTTTAGCACCCTAATATTCGTCAGCGAACCTTATCTTGCTTTACGATTTCCTTGATACCATATCCGCGGATCAACCATTCCAATGTCTCTGGGGATAATGATCGAGGATAGGTTGCGGAAGTTATGCTTACCGGAGTATTGTGGGGCATACCGCAGGAGAGAAAAGGCGATCTCGATCCTTTGGCTTCCACGCGGAGTCGTACACCGTGTGTTAGCACACCGAATGATTACGATGTCGCCTGCCGTGGGTGTAATATATTGACGAAGACGGGATCGTCAAGCGGATCAATGCATCTTCGTTCATGTGAGTGTCCGCAGCAGCAGCCAGCTCCGGTCGCTTAAACTCGCTCTGATGTGAGTTGGGATACGATGAGTCCGCCATCGTCCGGATAGACATCCGTAAAATACGGAAACAGACGAAGTTATCGCAGTAGATATGTCCGTTATCAACCTCGTAACGCGTGCTATTACCACCCGTAATCGTCACGAGCGCAGTGCAGTCCGCCCGGATCACTTCGCCCGCTCTCGGCTTCCAGGAATAGTGCTTATCATGCTTCAAACGAACCCCTGGCAAACCGTGGTGATGTCCGTTAACTCTTTGATAATCGGCCAATATCGCCTGTGCACGTTAAGCGTTCAAGCGATTTATCGAGGCGAACCCGTGCTGATGGAGCCCTTGTGTCTCAAAGCCCGGAGGCACACGCATCAGGAGGGGTCGTGATATATCTCATCAACCGCTCAGAAGCCTCCGATAACGCATCGCCGTGATAACATTTTCCAGGTGAAGTATCCGGTTACATCAATAGATAGCGTTGTTGGTGTCATTTTTTAATTATACCTTGCGGTTAACGACGTGGTTGTGCTTGACGCTTTTCCTCAAAGAGCTGAAGAAAACCCAACAAAAACCCGCCACTTCGTTTCGGCTACGGTTTCGTTGCTATTTTATTCGTAGAGTCGCGAGCACGGGGGAAATCCGAAGAAATTGCGGAACACACACAAGCCAAAATACTTGCTCCTACAAGTGACCGCTGAAAGGATTTCTTTGTAAAAAAATCCGCCCTAACCGTTGACGGCTATTCATATGCCATGTCAAACTTCGTGCCGGTTACGTACCTTTTACGTAGGCATCCCGATAGTGTCTGGCGTTAGGAGGCATTTCGTCGAGCAATGCCTGCGGTGGCTTGAGAGACTCACCGTTTGTCTACTGAGTTGTAAGCGTTGAAGACGCGACTCGGTCGGTGTCAGGGTTCTGCCACGGCTGCCCGCTATGCGTATGCCTCTGTAAAGATGATCACAGACCCAGCCGGACAGGAATAGGTATCCCAAAACTTCCAGTCTTGTGTGTGGGCACCTCTGGTGCGGTATAAGCCGCTTGTGGCTTCCTGTAATGAACATCGTTCCCCCGTCACCTTTCTCCAAGGGTTTGAGTTCCCAGACAACGCGCGTCAAACCACTATAAGCCTGACCGGGGAGGCCACGAATACTGGTGGCAATCTCCGGGCATCCGCAACATGCCGTTGCCGTTGTGGGCATGTGAATGTGAAGCGTTTCATCTGTCGTAGCGCGCAATGCCAAACAACTCATCTCCATGCGGAATCCGTAGACAGGTGTCCGATGCGAGATAGGGTGTCCGCGAGAAATTCGTTTCCGAATGCTACGATGACGGGATGATCTGTCATTTTCCAAAGGACCACCGTAGGTTGAACGATGGTGTTGAGGAATGGTTTCGGGGTCGTGCTTAAGCGGTAACAGAATCACGCATCTCTTCGATCTCTGATTCCTTAAACACGCCCGGCACCAAAAGCCATCCGTTTTTGTCAAACAGATATTTCTGTTCCTGCGTAAAGGAACAACCGGTTTACCATCGGCGTTTGTTTGCGTAAGATCGGCAGGTACTGTTGCCAACGGGGTCCCTAAGTCTTTGTTAAATTTTCCTAACTGTTCCATCATAATTCCGTTTCTCATTAACAATGCCTTCGGGATGGCGAGACGGTGCCTGTTGATGCCACGGAAGAAGCAGTACTGAAACCGAAGCATGAATAAAATGCAAATTAGCCAATTAATGAGTGCGTGCCCCCGTGAAATAGTCCGGGTTTGCTCCCATTTTTTCTAAAAGTGGTGCAGTGATTGTGTCAAGGCTCTCAGTACATCAGCGGACGGCGTGTATTCGACAACGTGCAGGTTTTGCCGCCAGTTCATTTACATTTCGGGTGCCAACGAGCATGCACGTGATACCGGGGCGTGCATCGCCCAAGCAAGCAATCGGCTCATTGGATCTGTTCCAGCTTCCGTGATTTCTCGGATGCCCCCAGTGTTTCAAACATTTCTTCCTCGGCACCTTCTTTCGCTGTGCGAAGCCTCTGCTCGTCTCTCGAAAATGGCGAAATCGAGAATGCACCGGGGTATTTCCTCTGCACTTTTGTACTGTCCCGTCAAAATTCCCTGTACAGTGGCATATACCTAAGATACCGACGTTATGCTCTCGACACAGTGGAAGCAACTCAGGCTCTATTGCTCGTGACAAGAGGTTATAGCAGAGTTGGTTCACGGCAATAGAGGCCCTGTATTTAGATGCCGCTGTGAGTTGCTCCACTCCAAAATTGCTACGCCAATGGCGCGGATAGCCCGTCCTCCTGTAGGCGCGTTAATTCCGCCATGCTCTCATCATGGCAATCTCATCGTCGGCATGAATCATCTAGATGTCAACGTAATCTGTTTGCCAATCGTTGGAGGCTCGCTTCGCAATGTTCACGTATCGTAGCGGGGTCGGGTCTGGTTATCTTTCGTGCCAATGACTGCCTCGTGCCTCTGTCCTTCAGTGCGACAGCAAGTGCCTCTTCACCTCCGCCCATCATTATATCCCTCTGCCGTATCAAAGAATTGATGCCGGCATCCAATGCCGCGTTGGCAACAGTGGTACATCTGATTGTGCCTTCGGTCCCCAATAGTCGCCACCACCGTATGACCACATCAATGCCCATTGATGAGATTCATTCCAGATTTTCCACACGTTCGCATCTCATTTTTCAGCCTCCATGATGTGTAGCGGTCAGCAGTCAGCATACTGGGTGCTGTTCGCTGATGGCTAATATTACGATCTATACCAATTCCGCGCAGAGTTCCGTAATCAACTCTGCATTCTGACCGATCTGATCACCGAATTGTTGATACATACCGAGCAGGAGTGATCAATCGGTTTGGTGTTTTTTCTATTGCGAATTTCACCTCTGTCCGAATCTGATCTGGGCTTCCGATGGTTCTACCGGCGGCAAGGACCTTGAAAATGAGGCACGGCTTATCTGTACGCTGTATCGCTTTACACACATTTCATCGCGATCCTCCCGCGCGTAGACTTCGCCCATAGCCGCGTAGCCGAATTTCTCTCTGAACTTATCGGCACCACCGTGAAGGTTATAAAGTCCAGTCATGTATAGTCTATATCCCAATCCTCGTCTTCAGCGATATGTAGAAGTTTCGGATCATGACGACAATCCAACGAGAACCCCGGTATCACGAACCCGTTTGAGGAATGTCCTGCAGGTGATCGAGCCTGTTTTCGCGCAAACACCTGTGACCAACACCACCCACCGTGCGGTGCCATACCGATGGATGTGCTTTGCGCGCTTCAAAGACAGCGTCCGGTTCATCATACCAAAGTCCACCTGGACTGAGGCAGAACCAGTTCATTGTTCCACCTTCATCTCGGTATCGCTGTAGGTCAGAGAGCGAGCGTTCCGTTAGACTATTCTGCCAGCCGTTAAGCCGGCCTCTTCTGCCCGTTTGAGCGTCGCTACAACACGCTCTGGCGTATGATATTCCTTTTGATGCTGCGAAAGGAGTTGGTTGAAGTGAGATAGCCGTAATTGGATTATCCCCAATCACCAACTTACTGATTTGATGATTACAAAAAGAGACTTTCGGTAAGGTGGTTTCCACTGTTTTTCCTCCAAGCAAGAGAACAAGTTTCAAAGCGTGACTAATCGAACAGAAATCCTTCCAAAACAGAGGTCAATTTCACGTACAAGTGTGCATCGTCAATTCCAATGCTGCGGTGTAGTCATCAATGTTAATTATCGAAACATGGCTATGGATATAACGTGACGGCACACCGAGCACAACGGACGGTACACCTCTGCCGGATTGATGAATTGCGGCCGCCATCTGTTCCACCCGGATTGACGCACGCCAAGTTGATACGGTATTTCATGTCGTTTTGCCGTCTCAATCACAAATCTGCCAACTTCGGATTGACAATCATTGAAGTACAATTATCCGAATTTGTACGCCGCCGCCAAGTTTCCTTGTGGCGCGCCGACGCTTAATCCTGGGGTATCATCTGCAGGGGTCCCTCAAGCACAATGCGAGATCGGTTCCACACTTGCCGCTACCGTCCTCGCACCTCGCAATCCTACCTCTTCTTGGACACTCCTGACCCAATAACGGTGTGTTCGGATGCTCGTCGAGCCTCACAAAGTGCCTCAATCACGATCGCAACACCGACACGATTATCGAACGCTTGGCAGAGACAATTTGTGTTTTTTCAAGGCATAAAGTGTCCGTAAGGTGCAATTGGACACACCGGGTATACACCAAACTCCTCTGCCGCCTGTTCTTCGTTCTCCGCCCCTATGTCAATAAAAAGGTCCTTTCATGTCTAAGACTTTATCACGGGATCCCTGAAGCAGATGCGGCGGTGTGAGCCGACAACTCCCGGCACTTTGCCTAACTTCGTTGTGATCGTGACCGTTGTGCTAACAGTGTGTGGCCCACCATCCTCCCGTAGAGTGTAGAAACTTGACGAACCGTTATCGGTGACCACTTTGGCACAACAAAACCGATTTCGTCGAAATGTGAAGCAAGCAGATTACGGGGTTGTTCAGCATTTCAGCTGCGTGTGCAGAAATACGTCCTAATCTGTCCGTGTCCAATTGGCTCACACTGGACAGCGCCTCACGAAAAATCTCGCGTACTCTGTTTCGTAACCAGGGAGTCCCATCGGCTTGTGTTAGTGATTAAGTATAGTTCACTTGATGTTTCGTTCATCTATGCATTCCTTTGATCAATTCCGCTATTATTTGTGAGCATATAGTCACGTCTCGCTATTTTGTGCCAACTTTAGTGCTGGCGATCCCCAGACACTTCAGTTCTTTCTCATTCTTTGATCTGGCTTTACCCAGGCCCGGTAGGGCGGTTTCCGTAACCGCACCGGATCAAGGCACAAAGGCACGAAACTCGGTAATTCCCTTCAACTGACATGACTCGATGAGAGAGCAGAAAGGACAGACCGACGACTTGACGGGCTGCTCGATAATTCGGTATCATATATGTTGCAACTACACCCGTAGAAAATATGTAGTTTGTCCTGTTATTTCTTACGCGAAGGCCAATTAGACCCCAAAAAAAGTTTTTGAGTACATGCGAAATTGGCGGGGCAAGGTTAAACATTTCATGAAATACCAAATGCCGAACGTGCTATCGTAGACATTGGCAAATTGCGGGATATTGTCTCAATTCTGAACATATGATGGCAAACATAAGGCACACCTATTTTCTGCTGCACTTGGTATGGGTATTAATGATGCAGAAGCGTTACGCGATCCTTGTTGCAGCAGTCAAAACAGCCAACGCACAATTAGGAAAAAATGATTTTATGGACAACGATATACTATTGACTTACGCTCAATTGGCATGGCAGACAAGGACATTCGGAGTGTTGGATTATTGATCGGGGATCTGAAGTTCCTAGATTGGTAACTGCCTATCCCTATAAAATTCAGAGGAGTATAAACTGTGAAAATCAAATTCTTTGATTTTGTTACACAAATAGATGATTTGCCTGACACAATCCAGGGTCTGAAGCAGTTGGAAGGTTGAACTTCTTGACATCGTCGCGATCCACGCAAGACTTCCCTGAGACACACATTTGGCGGAGGCGATGGAGAAGAAGTCAGGGTACGTGGTTCATGTCTTATATCACAGTGTATGACGCCGTATTTGCGTCGACGTTCAGCGCCGTCCCTGGCCGCGTACCATTTTTCATCGTCTTTACTGAGATTACGCCTATTTAATGTCTTTCTATTCGACGCCCTCCTGTGTTCTCGCTCCTCATGAACATGACAGACGAGGTTGACGTCTATCTCTGAACACCTCATGCGCGGATTGACTGCTTGACACGGTCAACGCCTCACAGCGGATTGAACCACCCACCGTAGAGGACTGTATGGATAAAATATCAGTCAGAAACTACAAATCAGACGCGTGGGATTGACTTCATTGGCTTCACACCGGCTGAATTTAAGACGAGCCTAGAGCGCATGCGTTTGTCGCAGCAGAAGTTATTGAACCGGTGTTTGTACGTGCTGCTAGGATTAGTGTTGCCTCGCACGGCCACCCGGACGCAAAACGGCTAACACAGTGTATGCCAGAACCTAGGCAATAATGGCGGGCACATGGTTCAACTTACAAATTATATGATAGGCGCGCTCAGTGCATATTGCGCACTGAATCTAACCTCGCATCTTTTTTCGACCTATTCTTGAAGTCGCAATAATATAAAACACCTATTAAGTCAAAGGACAGTCCGGCTCCAGTGTCGGTTTGGCTTCCTACCCAAGTGAACTAGAGATGTTTCGCGAGTTGAAAATAAAGCGAAAAAACGTGCCTTTACGCCAATTGAGCACCGTATAAATGAGTAATCCTATCACAGTTGGAAAGATGGAATTTCCCGATCGGAATTGGTGTCCAACGATCAGAGAATATTGATGAAAAAAACTCGCTGCAATTTGCGAGACTCTTCTTGACTACAATGATCTCTGTATATGGTACCTATTCCAAAAGGAAAACAGAGTCTGGGTTCATAGAGGTGGCATGATCTCCGTTCATATCATCCTAACCAAACGGGCGTGACTATGATGTGCCTGATTTGCCGTTTTGACGAGCCTCACAAACCGAGATTAGGATGATGCATGCTAACCCAAGCTAATGCCTTGAAAACCCTCACAATTTATCTAGAGTGGAAACAAGTCCGATCTGATAACGGACTGACCTCCATAATTCGAGAAATTACGCAAACTTAAATCGCCGCCCTTGTGATGAGGCGTAGCAAACACACTTAGCGATGAGTTATATCTATAATCGTTAATTGTCCTAATCCATTCACCTACATAGTACTCTATACATACTATCATATATCTATACAAAAAATAAGCGAAAGATCATGAAATACTACACGCTCATCCTCATATTCACTGCTTCTCGTCGCCCCATCTGAACGCAACGCAGCCGCAGATATACTGACGATGCAATCCGAAGCTAAAGGACTGAAAGGATCCTCTCTGTCGATGCTATCCCGCTATCACCGACGCACAATTCGTGCCAGCTAACGAGCAAATTAGACGCGGAGCGTCATCGGCGTACCGTCGAACCTCACGACCGAGCGTAGCAGACCACGCCTATTCACTCTATCTGCTGAACGGGCCACGAACGCGTCACGACGTTGTACGGCGGACAGAAATCGCCAACGACGTGGTGACCGCTCTGCAAACGGCTAATCGTGTATAGTCGGAAACTTGGCACGGGAAGACCCTATACGTGTGGTCAGGTAAATTGTGGAGAGATGCACTGTTACATGTACGACCATCAGACCCGTCCCTCTGAGTCGCATATCACTGGGGAAGCGATACGGGGCCGCTCAAAGGTACGCTGGTTCGAATTGAAATCCGTACGCGCTCCATGCCACGGATTGCCATGGACGAAACACATGGCAGCGGGAACTATCCGAGAACACGAGTGCGGTCGTGCCTACTGGAGGGCGAATGCGCGAGAACCGAAGTCAAGATGTCTACGCAGATTATCAATCGCAGCCAGCGCGCAGGCGTTAAGTGGGATGGCGCTACACCGATGATAGGTTACCCAAATAAATCCTTGTCATCGGCGCGTGTTCAGGTACAGACGGAAGGATTGGTTAACACGCAGTAGTTCGGGCGGTATCCGTTGACACATTCTTGCGGCGGAGGGGAAAACTGCTGTATCACGATACGCTCGGCGACGGTGCCGCTGCTAATCATTTCACGATAAAATGTCGTTTGCAACGGCAGTCTTCAGCGGAATGTGGCACAGGACCGCGAACCTTTACTCCCAAGATAGATACTTTGTAGAGGACAACACGGGACGCGTTGAATCTCGTCACAGGTGAGGCGATATCGGGGAAGATAAAGGGGCGCGTTTAGAGCGACTGCCCGCCGTCAATATCTATTGGTCGCGTGGGCACGCTACTATCCTGGAACCTCGATCTACCGGTAACTATAGTGGTTTACCAATTGACGATGCAACTTCAATCGGCGCGCTTACAAAGGCGCCCTACCGTAGATGTCTATATATCTTTATATTTCACATAATCTGGCAACCGCAAAGACTTTAATTTTGTCTAATTCCGACGGTTTCACCTGTCATATTCGCGGTGCATTGTCGGACGAATGACTACTCCGGGATGTTGCTCCGCTGCGGTAACGTCGCTATCAGCAGATCGCCGCTGAAGTCTCGTCGACATCTACCATCATGGTGCGTGCAGCAGCATCCGGGGGAATCGGGCGTTGTCCAGATCGGTGTTGCCACCTCACCGGAACAACGACGCTTGCTCGGATACCTGTGTTCCGTAAATCGGCGTGAGATTCGGTGAATTGATTAACCGCTGCCTTCGCCGCGCCATAAGCGAAACCGCTAAACGGACCCGGGGTCACCGCCGCGAGCGACGAGATATTAATATTCGTCCCGATTTCGCTTCCAGCATCGCTGGCACAACCGCTTTCGTACAGAAAAATGTGCCGATTAGATTTGATCAATAACCGAACGCATCTCCTCAG